>JAUPFN010000021.1:12237258-12520497 GCA_036924255.1 Apodemia mormo
AAAAATTTTGATGCAAAGTCAAAAAACATTTTATCTTTAATTTTCTTCATTGATAAATCCCAAACAAATTGGCCGATTTTGATTAAATTAACGGAATTTGACGCAGTTTTTAGAGTAGAAAAGCAGATAAGATTTTTAAGTCAATCAGTGAATTAACTTGAAAGTTATTTAAAAAAAATTAAGTAAGTTTGCTAAAAACAATGTAATTTTAATATTTGAAAAGCTATAAGTTTTGAGAATTAGATTGAATTTTGATATTTGAAACGGCATTTGACGTAGTTTTTATAGTATTTAAATATTGTAGAATACCAAAAAATGATTGGTTGAAAAATTTCGAAGCTATGTCAAAAAATACTTTTTTCAAAATTTTTCGTCAACGATTACTCCCAAACGGACTAACTGATTTTGATGCTATTTATGCATTAGACGTAGTTTTTTTTTGAGGAATAGAGGTGATTAGTTTTTGTACTCAATCGGCACATAAATCTGAAAGTTATATTAAAAAAATACTGTTTCGCCAAAATTTTTGTTGGTGTTTTTTTCAAAATATCTCAAAATCTCCTGGACCGGTTCCAATTTTCAGGAAGTCTAAGTTGAGCGGCATCCAATCGAATGTCATCAACCGCGTTTCGATCGGTCCGATGTTTACATACTCAAATACACACACACACACACACATACATACATCGTGAAATTAGTCGGAAAAGGTTCCTAGGACCTCAAAACGTGGACGTGTGGTGTAAACTCGATTTTCGAATATCGGGGTAAAATCAGTAACTTCCTTATCTACATACGTAGTGGGAAGTTAATAAAAATTTTATTTACGACGGTAACCATTGTAATAAAGGAAATTGATACATTAAACACAAAATTCCTAACAAGTTGTAAATAACATGGAAACTTAAGCTACGATCAGTGTTGCCAACTTACGAACAACGAACGCAGTTAACACAACTTATAGTGCAACTTGGCTAAAGAAACTCGTAAAGCATCATATTAAACGTAACTTACAATTGAGTTAGACTTACGATAACTTGGAACGTGTTTCATCTATAAATCTAACTTACAATATTGTTCCTATACTGTTTATTTATCTATGCTAACTAGCGATCGCCCTGCGGTCGAAATTCGACAATATAATATATACATACTAGCGACCTGCCCGCGGTTTCACCCGCGTAGATTTTGTTTCCGTGGGAATATTGGAAAGGTTTGTATACTAAAACCTTCCTCAAGAATCAATCTATCTGTTAAAAAAAACCGGATCAAAATCCGTTGCGTAGTTTTAAAGATTTAAGCGTACATAGGGACACAGAGAAAGCGACTTCGTTTTATACTATGTAATATATACATATAATAAATTCGTAGGAAAATCAAAACTGTACATTGAATATTTTTTTTTAAGAATACTTGGGGCGTGATCTACAATCGATATCGAAGCCAAAAATATAGTTTTTAGAATTTTTGTCTGTTTGTTTGTCTGTATGTATGTCCGGGGTAAACTCAAAAAAAAGTACTGCATGGATTTACTTCAAATTTTGCATGAATATTACTAATAGGTCGGGTCAACATATATGCTACATATTATCACGCTATCACCTACGAGGTAGGAGCTGTGCGGAGTAGACGAAGTCCGCGCGGACGAAGTCGTGGGCTAGTAAAGAATAAAATTTATTTTGTTCCCGTGTTGGTCTTGTTTTTTGAAGAGTAAGTAGACCTTTTACGAACTGCATGGCTGTAAGGATTTTTTGACCCCCTTACCCCTATTGTCACGCTGTGTTACACTTTCTGAGACCTCCTAGAAATATTACGTCACAAAAACTAAGACCTACGATTTTTTACACCAGTTGCTGTCAACAAACCTGGATTTAGCGAAGTCCTCGAAGATACAGGTCTATATGTAGTTGGTTGTTCAAGTAACTCCGTGTTATCCTCTTTGAAGGTTGGCAGAGAGAACCGAGAGGCTAACTTGGCCATGTGGCCTGATTTTTTACCGACTACCTTACCCAACAAACTGGACACGGTAACGATAAGCGCTAATGCTATTGCACAGGGAATAAGCGAAGAGGTGATACCAATACCGATCGAGATGTTACTGAAGTCTACAATCCAATGTTAGTAACGCACTTATCTATACATATAATAAAATCGTAGGAAAGTCAAAACTGTACATTGAATATTTTTTTAAAGAATACTTGGGGCGTGATCTACAATCGATATAGAAGCCAAAAATATAGTTTTTAGAATTTTTATCTGTTTGTCTGTATGTATGTCCGAGGTAAACTCAAAAAGTACTGCATGGATTTTTTTCAAATTTTGCATGAATTACTAACAGGTCGGGTCAACATATAGGCTACATATTATAACATTATAACCTACGGGGGAGGAGCTGTGCGGAGTAAACGAAGTCGCACGGACGAAGTCGCAGGCAACAGCTAGTAAGACAATAAAATGTCTAAGTGACATTTCAGAGCAAACTTATTTAGAATACGCGGTTAAAGTAATACTTAAAAATAACGTAACGCTTATTAGGCTTTAATGGATAGGCAGAGATGTGTAAACTAATGTACTGGTTACCCGACTGCGCCAGGAGTGTTATTTTTTGCGTGTGTATGTAACCCTTCGGCCGCACCTGCGTGTATCGTCCCGAAGATATTAGCGCGCTAAGGCACATGCAGTCGGAATATTTGCGACGATAGCCGATAATAGCCGGTCACATCTGTATGTAACGCGTCATTGCGCGAAGCTTTGCGACGATAGACGCAAGTGAGGCCGCGGTATAATTGTGTATATCTTAAACGACTCAAAGAATTTTAACGTGAGATTCGTCGTTGGATTCTTTTTTTTTTATATGACTCCTAATGAAGAGTCAATCCCTGATGTAAAAGTTAATCATGACGGACACCAAGAATGTTAATGGTGCGTTACTACCGTTACAGTGATGGAATGCCATATTCTTCTTAATTATGAGATATTTTTTCAAACCGGGCCGCAATCGGTTTTTTTATTGATTTTATGATAATTATTTATAGTATTACTTTTAATATATGAATTGTAAACAGCAATGGGCTTCCTGATGGGATGCAGTCACCACTACCCATAGACATCAGCAACAAAAGAATATGGGCGCGACCGACCTCTACGACCGACTGATGCGATGCCGACCTCTAAAGATACTGTTAATCCTCCTCTTTAAAATAGCCATGTCAAAGCTCTCCCTCAAAGGAAATAGTGCCTTGCTCCTCCGTGTGAGGGAGATTGTTCCCAAGATTTAATTTTCGAGCCAGAAATATGCGTGAAAAATGAACAGTGACCAAGCTTTAAGGTGGTGTTGATGAAATCTTTCACTAGAGTGTAGCACGAACGCGGAATTGTCTTAATAAAAAAAACCAATAAAAAAATTTCCACATGTTGGTTCCGGGCTCCTTTGAAGAATAGACCAACTGCCGTTCTGCCAGGCAGGTCGTAAAAGGCGACCGATTGGCTATGCGAGTCACTACCATCGTGGCTACTAGGTGGCAGAGTTCTGCATTGTCTCGCCCGGGTCTGGTACCACAGCCTTACCTCTTCCTGAGGCAATAGCGATAGTGATTGTCGCTGTCGTGTTCCGGTTTGGAGGGTAAGGTAGCCGGTTAACTTATGCATGTGGCATTAGACTTCGCCACAAGATAGCAACGCACCATTAACGTCTTTGGTGCCTATAGGCGATGGTTGACTCTTTCCATCAGGAGACCCATCTGCATGTTTGCTATCGTATAACATAAAAAAAACTGTACATTAACTTCTCCGTGAAAAAAAAACAAAATTCGTCGACCTTAGATTGGTCTTAATAAAACCGCTACTGTATAAGTCTTTATAATGGCACTAAAACAAAATGGCAGCCACCATTAACCGTCTAGCATGACTTCACCCAAGCACTTCAATCGCAGCAAGCAATAAACGTAAAATAAAGAAACCAGAATCTGATTCGGTTCTATCATTATTTCGTTCTAAAGTCAAAATATCAACTTGATGCTATTGCCTAGCTATAGGATGATACAATCGAATATTCAAAATGTCATCATTTTTGCTGAAAAAAAATTATATGCAACTTCAAATGAAAGATAATTTCAAATTAATGAAAAAGAATAATTTCAAATGAAATTACAAGCAAAATACATTTTTGTATCTCAAGCTGGTATCACGATAAACGCACTTTTAAGCAAATTTGATTTGGACTTATTCACAAACTTTGCGATTAGAAGAAATTTAATCAGCAGTTGATTCAATAAAAGTCATTAATTTGTAATAACAATAGTAAGAAATTCAGGGGAATTATTTTCAGCCTTTTAGTGCTAGTTTAGGTTTTAATTTTATTTTTCTTGTACTGTTGTTCCTTCGAAATAAATTCTCTGTCACTTTTGAAGAATAAACTACTCAACCGTCTTGTGTAGCATTCGCGTCAGTACTTGTCAAGTGTCGTATTTCGGTTTGGTGGGTACGGTACATGCAGGAGACGTCACAATTCCGTTACAAGAATAGCAATGAACTATTAACATCTTTGTTTTAAACACCAAAGATGTTAATAGTTCATTGCTATTTTTAACGACTTTAAGCATTGCATACCAGTACAGCCACCTCCTTGTTTGCCATTCCGTGATATAAAAAACTACAGTAAAGTTATTTGACTGAACATTGTATTGAACTGGTGAAAGAACACCTAAGTGACCTCGCTTATTATAGTGGTGGCGTTAGTTTTGTGTTTAAATTTTTAAATTATCCAATTAGTCTTTTAAATGCAACATTAGGAGGTCTTACGTAGGAGTAACAACCTTTGAAAAGATTAAAATTAAAAATACAATAAAATGTCAAAGTGATATGTCAAATCAAACTTATTTAGAATCCCAGGGTAAAATATTCACTTAGTAATATTTTTAATTCATTTTGAGAAAAGCATTTATTTCAGAAAAAAAGCACCCTATATTGTTAAAACAAATATTGATTTCAGCGCAGATATAACTGAATATGTCGGATTGCGAACTCTTTTAGTTTAGAATAGATAATTCTAAACCTACTCGATCTTTTTTTTTTTGTCTATATCATTCACTGACCATGTATGTACATTTTGTATGAATGAGCTATATTTTATATTAAAAATTAGCAATACATTTTCTATTTATGATCTGTCATTTGAAATTCTATTATTATTGTTTTATTGTGCAGCTATTATCAACATCAGATTTTATAATAATTAAATTAGTAATTTACTCTCAAAGTCAAATTTACATATGTTACATGGCACGACATGTTTTATCTGCGCTGTTCTAAAATTTCAAGCGAATGAGAAGCAAATTTAAAAACAATCACATTTTTAAGGTTCCGAAATAAACTAGAAACTCTTATAATTTCGCTATGTCCGTCCGTCCGTTCGGTACCCTATTGTGGTCTGTGAAGTATCGTAGGATAGATTTAAAAAAAAAATAGTAGATTTTTCAAAAATATTTTTTCGATTAAGCGAATCGTTTGTGAAATATTTAGCTTTAAAGTGCTAATTTTTTATAAAATCAAGTCTCCCCTCCCCTAACCCCTTTGGCAGCTCAATAGTTGATTTTAGGGGTGGAAAACTCCATGATAGTAGTAAATAAATTGAAGTTAAAAGAAAAACTATTATGCCTGAGAAGGCTTTACAAGTTTGCAGTGAGAATGCAATGTCACATGCATAAGTTTACCGGCTACCTTACCCTCCAAACCAAAACGGCAATGATTAGCATTGTCGGTATTGCGGTAGGAATAGGCAAGGCGGTGGTAACAAGTACGGGCGAGAGTTGCATAACTCTACCACCTAGTAATAATCTTTATGAACACAATTCTTCTCAGGTGCGTATATATGTGCGTATATATGTGACTGAACTCCTAAGCGTCTGGACCGATTTTGATAGGATTCATGAATGGTTTAGATTCACAATTGAAACCTGTAGATGGCGCTGTGATCGGGTTCGGTGAATTTGTATGAAAATATAGTTTTTCACGACGATGACATGCTTCTCTACTCGCGGGAGAAACTGCGCGGGCCAGTTAGTATATATAAATACTTTTCCCAGGGTTTGTCTGTACTCCTTTGAAGAATAGGCCAACTGCTGTTCTGCCAGGCAGGTCGAAAAAGGCGACCGATTGGCTAAACGTGTCACTAACATCGTACCACCCGGGTATTTAGAACTACCGCCTTACTTATTTCTGCCGCAATAGCGTCAATGCTTGTCATCATCATGTTTAGAGAGGTCAAGGTAGCCGGTAGACTTATGTATGTGGCATCGTCATCCTACCACACTGATAGCTACGCACCATTAACATATTTGGTGTCTATAGGCGATGATTTCCCTTTCCATTTAATCAGCAATCTGCTTTTTTTATAAAAGCGGATTGCTGAGACGGAAAGACAGAAACGGCCCCCGTTTGTCCCCTCTTTGTCAGGAGGCTCACCTGATGGTAAGTGATAACTACACTACCAGGGGTCTTGTAATTGCATTGCCGGCCTTTTAAGTATGAGTAGTCGTTTCTTATGAGATATATAAAAACAATGTCCGCCCCGTTGGTCGAGTGATTAGCGACCCTGACTACGCGATCGACGGGGCTCGGGTTCAATTCCCGACGGGGACAAGCATTTGTGTGATGAGCATAAATGTTTGTATTTCCGGGTTTGGGTGTTTATTAATTATATTCTATTCTTGTATTAATATGTGTATTTCTATGTATTACTATCGTTGACTAACACCCATAACACAAGCAAATAATTTGCTTACTTTGGGGTTAAATCAGTAAGTGTAATTTGTCTCGTGAATATTGATAAAATTTATTTATTGTCTATTAGCAACATCACTGCAAACAGCATTCAACTGCATAGGAAAGTGGGCCTGTCTAGAGTTACATTTAGAGGCTGTGTCCCAAACCGGTTTAAATCGTGGTTGGTTTTCACAAACTCGCCATTGTTTTATTTAAATAGGACCAACTGAATGCGAACTATAATGTTACCTGCACTTTCAAGTCATAAAATAAATTTTATATTGATTTTAAAAGTTTGAAATCGTTAAGGCTTAGTGGTTAGCTTGTTCCTATAAGATCGTGAGGTTACGGGTTCAATTTTGTGTCAGACTCTAATTATTCTTGGGGTTTTCAACCGACGAAAAAACAATGATTATCAGTTTGACGTGTATGTATGCCGAGTATGTATAACAATACTGTATAGTATGACGTGTATGTATAACAATACTGCATACATGCATGTATATGCCATTCTGCCAGGCAGTTCGTAAAAGGCGAACGACTGGCTAAATGAACGTTTCACTACCGTCGTGACTACTAGGTGGTAGAGTTCTGCAACGTCTCGCCTGGTTCTTGTACCACCGTTTTATCTATTCCTGCCGCAAAAGAGTCGGTGTTTCGCTATCGTATTCCTGCATTTGGCCTTACCATCCCGTTACACGGATAGCAACGCACCATCAACATCTTTGGTGTCTATAGGCGATGGTATCTCTTTCCGTCATCAGAGACACCTGTTTGATTGCTATCTATCGATATATAAAAAATGTGTTAACACCATTTTGCCACGAATGATCTCATAAAGCTTTTATTCACGATTAGTGTAGAAACAAGCGACAGTCGTATAAAGTCGCCAAAATTGTGGTAAGAGGGATTAACAACTATTTTGCATATAAAAAACATCATCTTACGTATTAAAATATACTAGCGATCGCCCTGTGATCGAATTCGACCATATAATAAACAGTAATTAATATCTATTTTAAGTTCAATATCAGCTTTTAGCTGTAAAGAAAATAGTATAATTAATGTGTGTATGTTATCATATATCATATATGCGATACATGAATGTAATGTGTGTAATGTTTAATTTAGTGTATTTCTAATGCATAGTATTTAAAAATATTATGCTTCTCTGTCCTTCGCAATGTAAACACCAGGTAAACACTCACCACACACACCAGGTAAAGTTTTTACTTTACGTATAATATATATTATGTTCTAACATAAAATAAAATTTTCAATATACAAATATAAGCCTTATAGTAATAGGAATAAGATTTATATTTTACTAGCTGCCGCGTGCAGCCCGCTGCATTATAAAAGTTTTTGGCGTATCCCGCGGGATCCCCTAGTTTTTCCGGGATGAAAAGAAGCCTATCTGCTATTCCATGTCATCATCTACCTGTATGCGAAATTTCATTTAAATCCGTTCAGTAGTTTTTGCGTGATTGAGCAACAAACATCCATCCATCCATCCATTCACCCAAACATCCAAACTCTCGAATTTATAATATTAAATAAAATATAGATATAGATTATTAATATTTTTTAATTATTGCGTGCTTAACAAAACACGTAAAGCTTAATAATTACGAACCCATGACGTTTACTCTTTCGTTACGTTACGTTACGTTATTAACAAAATGTCATCGTATCCATCCTAGCAGATTATAGGAAGAACAATAAAATGTTTCATTTAATCTACCCACATTATTTCACTTACCCAAATTTTAATGGACAGTATACACGCAACACGGCGCGGTATTGCCTTCATTGTAAACATTACGTGTTTAAAATTAATTATCACCTGAAACAAAAGAAGGTAGGTTAAAATAAATCTATTCACTAATTTACAA
This sequence comes from Apodemia mormo, assembly GCA_036924255.1. Taxonomy (NCBI): domain Eukaryota; kingdom Metazoa; phylum Arthropoda; class Insecta; order Lepidoptera; family Riodinidae; genus Apodemia; species Apodemia mormo. The sequence goes on from JAUPFN010000021.1 coordinate 12,245,913, forward strand.
CCTAAGATAGGACGAATACATTGTGAAATATCTTATATCCCACGTGTTTTTTCTGTCTTTTAGCTCTTGCTTTGAATGTATTTATTTTCATTTAGTAAAAAAAGTATCTTTACGCCCGTATCCTCGAAGAGGTATAGGTACAACCAGTGCACCCACGATTAGCCGAAGATACTTAGTCCCACAATTTTATAGGTGGCAAGCCTATCGTCAATCGGACATTTATCCAATCCTGGGCAACGTTGTTTTTATCAGAAAACATAAAATCACATTTTTGAATTGTCCGACCCGGGAATCGTACCCGGGACGGGACGGGAGATATTATCTACAATGATACCGGACCACAAGACAAAAACAACGAGGCGATAATTATTTTTATTTATTTATTTACAATATACAGTATACATACAATAATACTTTATGTACACAGAAAATAGCACAAAAAAAAATAAACATAAGTACCTACAATCGGCGAGCTTATCTCTACTTAAACGTATGTATGGATTATATCTTCACATCAAGTCTGTCACAGAGTTAATAAGGGAATCGAATGCCGTTAATCACAGTCCATGCAGATTTGCATGGCTTCCTTCATAGTTGTAACTTAAATTTTTTATGCATTTTCCGCTTCGGGAAGATGATTTTTTTACGTTTAATAAATATTTTAGGAAATATCTTGTAGGTATACACGTCCTATACATAAATCAAATAAAAAGGGATGGGAGTTAGAGATCTTTTATTTCACTATCACGTCGTGAAGTTATTTGTTTTTTGTCACTGTTATATTACGCGTGATAAATCACGACTACTATATTTTATTAGTGACAATTATTGTCACAGTGCGTGCATTTTATTACGTCTGTTACATCGCCCCACAGCGATTACAATTTATATATATGACGGCGTCCGCGTCGTCAAATGCAAGAATATTGTAAAGTGTAAACAACTAATGCACGGCCTGGGCCGGCAAGCGCATCGTTCGATATCCCTACTACTCAACTTGTTTTGCTACCTGTATAAAAGGCTCTGAGCGCCCGCCGATAAGGCAGTCTAGGCTCTGGCGTGGCTCGGTACACTTGTTGTATCTTGCTAGTAGCTTATCCTCGACTCTTGGATAATTAATTTGTGCAAACAAGTTAATTATTATTGTCAACTATAAATTAGTCGCAGTACAATTTATAATGGACTATCTATTGCTTAAATTATGACTTATTTATAATAAGAAATAATTATGATTTGTTAACGAGTTAATTAATTGTTAATGAGAACAAGTAATTAATAATGGAAAGTTGATCAAAATATAAAGTTGTTATATCACCACATCCTCATTTTATTTATCGTATCTGACCCACTTCCTACATCAGAATTGGGATCGGATTCACTCCCACTTCAGCATCAAACTATTTCGGTTAATTATGTAGAACAGTAAATGTCTTTCGCTTGTTGTGTGGAAACTATTCTTTGAAAAATAGTAAAAAATATTAATTCACGTTCTGTAACTCCCATTAAATTGATACACTTTGATTCTGATGAAGCAGACGATATGACTAACTGGTATCCTCCTCCTTGCTTCGTATTCTTCATTACTGAGGGTCGTAACCTCCTCATTAGATCGTTCTTGATAGCATAATATTACGCCATTGGACTCTATCTTCAGCGGCGTGCAGAGAATCATAAAAGTTTTTAGACATGAGATTGGTGCAAGCCTGGTCTGACCATCGCATAGGCGTACGACCACGCGGTCTTTTGTCTTCTACTTTTCCGGTCATGAATAGCTTTTCGAGATTGTCTCCTTGCTTTCTAGAGATGTGGCTGAAGCATTATAGAATTCTTTGAAGGCACGTAGCAGACAGTCTGGTCTTTACTCCAAATAGTTTTAGTATGAAGGCGTTGGTCCTGTGTGCTATCCAAGGGATACGTAACATTTTCCTCCAGCACCACATTTCAAACGCATCAATGCGACGTCTGTCTGCAGCTCTTAGTGTCTATGACTCTGCGCCGTACGTAAATATGGAGAACACCAGCGTACAAACCAGCCTCTGCTTTATTTTTAATGAGATGCTTCTGTCGTTCCAAAGACCCTTCATCTGACTCGTAGGATTTTTGTCGTGTAACTTACTAGCTGGTGTACCTTGGGTAGGATGAATATAGAGGAGAAAAAATTAGACGGGGTTGATCTGATCATTGTAGCTACTCACTCACTTAAGAGTCGTGCCGTCGCCTGCTTCACGGGCTGCTGTCTTGGCAAGCTGTATTATGACTTGAAGATCTCTTCCTTTTGGACTTGGATATGAACCGATTTAAGAGCGCCACTGTATTTCGAGGAAGTTACAATTTTTGTGATAGAATCGAACATCGTAGCAACTATTGCCGTGATAAACACAAGCTTGTCTCAAATAATTTTTGCTTGCAGCGAAGGCAGGTCATCTGCCACTATATCTGGTGGCGTGTCCAGTGGCCGACCACCAGTGGTCTGCTATGTATGTTGTGACCCCGGCCCAGCCACATAGCTTCCATTCGTCCGATACGCTACAAGAGGAAGGAAGTTGCCACTTCGAGTTCCGAAAGCGGAAAACCAGTCAACATCTGTTCCGGAGCGTCACATGGTGTATTTCACTGGGTGAAAATTAATTATTTTTTTTATATTTGACTCTGGTTCAGAAGGCCGTATCTAACAGGTGTCTTGTGGTTCCTTTGTGGGAGAACGGTTTTATGAACAAGAATCTAAGTGGTCGCTTGTCGTAATGCAATTTCCGCTCAACAGATCAAATGTTTAGGCACAGGGCAAAGTTTAAATTTGGAGGTCATATTTCACGTTTGACCTAATGAGTCTTAATGGAAGTTTTTCGTTAGGTCGCGGAATTTTGGAGCAAGGTAGAATGGGAACTGGGCAACAACAGGTTAATGCTTAGCAGTGCTTACACTTGGTCGTGCTCAATTTCGAAATCTGCTAGCGAGAGTATGGTAAACGCTGACCTTGTAGATAAAGATAGAGAGTGTTTGGTGGATGTTTTTAAAAAAACAATTGAAAACCAATTGAATTAAAGCCGTCGGGCTTAAATTCGTCGAGCTGAAATCGAGTTGGTTGACCCTTTGAAGATCATTAATGGGCGATCTTAAGGTTTATTACCAACTGAAACTCAAACTGATATTTAAAAAAAACAATACAGATTTATATCTTCTTGCGACGGGCGCATATAGAGCTAGCGGTCGGTCCGAATATGTGATGCGAATCTTGTAGGGTTTAATAATGATGGAGCAGTATAATTCTCTGACAAATCATGGCGAGAGCGGTAGGGTAATATTTAACACGCGCTCAGCAGCATTAGATTTGACATTCGGCAACTAACAAAAACTCGCAAAAGTATCTACAAGCTTTGAAGATCCGGTGTATCCAGTGGAATCAAAGAATCAGCCCAATCGGACATTTTACGGTTGAGTAGAGGTAATGAAAGATTAAACCTTTTAGTGTGGGTGGCTTTGTCTTTATTAGGAGTGAAGAGCGACACTGGGCGAAGCTTGATTCGAAATATAAGGGCTCCTTGAAAGTTACCGCAATTTTAAAAAACAATAGGTACGAATTAAGATATATCAATTGATCTAATAGGACATCTAAGTGCGCCCATGATAGCCTCTGCGAAGCGAAGCCATATTCCTGTAGGTGAGGTACCTATATGAAAATTATAACAAGGATGACGTGACGGCGTATACTCATGATAATGATCTTGTTCATAAAACTGGTCCAAACAATATTGATAGAAATGCAGTGTATATTGTAAATAGTTATAACAGTCAGAGTTTTTAATACCTTCGAAATACCTGCGAAGGAGATTCTCTAATCTTGTAATAACTAATGCCACTGTTCATGAGGCTGCATCATCAGCAAAAAAATACGATATAAAGTAAACGAAAAAATGTAGTAAAATGATAAATATAAGTAAAAAAAAAAAGGAAAAAAAAATTAATGGAAGGAAATGGGAGTCTTATAAAACTATGAAAAGAAATCAATGTAAGAAAAAAAGTAAAAGAAATAATTTAACAAAAAATTTAGGATTGACAAAAGATGCAGGATTGACAAAAGATGCAGGATTGACAAAAGATGCAGGATTGACAAAAGATGCAGGATTGACAAAAAAATGTAGGATTGACAAAAAATGTAGGATTGACAAAAAATGTAGGATTGAAAAAAATGTAGGATTGACAAAAAATGTAGGATTGACAAAAAATGTGGAGATTGACAAAAAAAATGTGGAGATTGACAAAAAATGTAGGATTGACAAAAAATGTACGATTGGCAAAAAAAAATGTAGGATTGACAAAAAATGTACGCTTGGCAAAAAAATGTAGGATTGACAAAAAATGTAGGAAGATTAGAGTCATTGAAGGGAGTGTCCGGTCCAATGACTCAGCTAAAGGGGTTCATTCCGGTCTAGCCTTTTGGCTACAGGGATTGCAACCCGGTCTAGCATTAGCTACAGGGATTTCCGGTCTAGCACTGTCAGCTAAAGGGATTTCCGGTCTAGCATTAGCTACAGGGATTTCCGGTCTAGCACTGTCAGCTAAAGGGATTTCCGGTCTAGCACTCTCAGCTAAAGGGATTTCCGGTCTAGCACATTAGCTAAAGGGATTTCCGGCCTAGCACACTCTAGTCTCCGGTTTTAAACTGATGAGAGGGAGCTTAATACACTCCAGTCTCCGGTTTTTAACTGATGAGAGGGAGCTTAGTGCACTCCAGTCTCCGGTTTTTAACTGATGAGAGGGAGCTTAATACACTCTAGTCTCCGGTTTTAAACTGATGAGAGGGAGCTTAGTACACTCCAGTCTCCGGTTTTTAACTGATGAGAGAGAACTTAGTGCATTCCAGTCTCCGGTTTTTTAACTGATGAGAGGGAACTTAATACACTCCAGTCTCCGGTTTTTAACTGATGAGAGGGAGCTTAGTACAATCCAGTCTCCGGTTTTTTTAACTGACGAGAGGGATTCCTAGCTTAGTAGGATCCAGTCTCCGGTTTCAAAACTGACGAGAGAGTTTAATAGTTGTAGTTGCTGAAGGGGTTGCCGGACCAGCACACTATTGTACCATTTCGCTAAAGATCACGCTAATTATAGAGTTGTAAAAAAATAAGATTACGTTTAGTTTTCTAAAAGATATGTCAGGATGAACGAGGCGTTCCTTGTCCTCAGATGTATAAAGATGCGCACACGAGGACGTGTGCATGTCAGTATGGCCGTGACGGCGTCCGCGTCGTCAAATGCAAGAATATTGTAAAGTGTAAACAACTAATGCACGGCCTGGGCCGGCAAGCGCATCGTTCGATATCCCTACTACTCAACTTGTTTTGCTACCTGTATAAAAGGCTCTGAGCGCCCGCCGATAAGGCAGTCTAGGCTCTGGCGTGGCTCGGTACACTTGTTGTATCTTGCTAGTAGCTTATCCTCGACTCTTGGATAATTAATTTGTGCAAACAAGTTAATTATTATTGTCAACTATAAATTAGTCGCAGTACAATTTATAATGGACTATCTATTGCTTAAATTATGACTTATTTATAATAAGAAATAATTATGATTTGTTAACGAGTTAATTAATTGTTAATGAGAACAAGTAATTAATAATGGAAAGTTGATCAAAATATAAAGTTGTTATATCACCACATCCTCATTTTATTTATCGTATCTGACCCACTTCCTACATATATATATATATATATTATATACATACATATATATATATATATATATATATATATATATTTAAACTACTATTAAACTTTAGAAAAAAATACTGTAAGGAACTGTCCAGAAAATAGGGATTGACTAGTAAAATTCTTAATGTGATAGCTATAAACACACTTTATTTCTCCTTTCCAATCAAACACAGTATTTAATATTCTTAAATATAAATATTTAATTATCACTTAGTACTTACATGAACAAATTTGTGTTCCACTTATAATATCACTTAAATTACTGATCCAATGATATGCCAGTTTCAAAATCCAATATTATTTAAATATCACTCAACAATTCCGTATTTCCATTAATTCACATGTGAACTAGTCGACGTCTCGAGCAAGACTGCCGGCCGTTGCATATGCATTGATAAGGATGTTTCCTTATCAATGCAGTATGACTCATCGTAATTTCAAACGAACGAACGAACGATACGATTTAAATAACGGTCAAATAAACGGTTTATTCAAACAAAGCTAACAGCTCGGCCATCCTGCTCAAAGCGCGTCCTCGCGCTTATAAGACTACAATAGAAAAGTATAAATAACAAAAAAAATGGGTTATAATTTATAATATAGATATATACATGTATTATGATGAACATTTGATTACATTTCCTATTTCACCATATATATTTAAGTAATAATTAATTATACAAATATAATAGTCCTTTTAATCAAAGTTAATGAAAATATTAGTAATCAATTTATTAATACTCTATTTCTCAATTTTATTTTATTCTTTATTCTACTTCTTTTTCACTATTACAATCAATTTCATCACTACTTTCAAAATCTCTACAAAAGTTTAGCCAAGGTTGTATTTTATCTATCGCTACAACTGATTCATATCGTCGACCATGTTTGCGCGTTAAAGGAGTATCTTCGATCACATATCTTTCATTTGGGAGCACTTTTATTACACGATAAGGGCCTTGAAACTTGCCGACTAACTTTTGAGATTTACCATCATGTGGTACCTGTCTTTCAACCCTAACCAAATCTCCTACCTTATACTTTTTCCCCGTTTTCCTACGATTGTTAAACCTGTCCACATCCTTAATTTGTTGAATGCTTATACTTTCACCAGCTAATTGTCTTATGTCTGTTAAGTCTTCTGAATTGATAACTGTAGTCGTATCAGATATAACGGGACTTAAAATGCCTTCCGATTTACTAGTTATATTAAAGCCAAACAGCAATTCTGATGGGCTTTTTTGAGTGGTTTTGTGCACAGTGGTGTTTAGGCCAATTTGAATGTCATAAATTTCGTCATCCCAGGATTTTTCATCCTTGTTATGTGTGCTGGTCGAAAGAGCATCTAAGATAGTTCTGTTATAGCGTTCGACTTGCCCATTTGCTCTAGGAGTGGCAACGGCATTAATTATATGCTTTCTACCATACGAGGAAGTGAACTCCCTAAAGGTATTGCTGGTAAAACTAGTACCCTTATCTGTTATTAAGCGTGCGGGAACGCCAAAATAACTAATATTCTCCTTTATTACTCTTATACTAGTAAGAGATTTTGTATTTTTAACAGCAGTTATATTAACAAACTTTGTAAAACTATCAACTAAGACTAAAATGTAACAGTTTCCCCTTTTACTCCTAATGAATGGACCCAAATGGTCAGCGTGCACTGTATGAAAGGGCACACAAACTTTTTCTGTGGGGTGCAGTTGACCTTCCCTTTTACCTCCCGGGGCCTTATGATGAGCGCATTCCAGGCAAGATTGTACATATTTTTTGACAAATCGCCGCATTTTAGGAAACCAATAATGTTGGCGAATGCGCTGTAAAGTTTTATCGAAACCGTAATGACCTATATCATCATGATTTCTTTTCAATATCTGCCAACGCACACCCTTGGGAACTAACCATTTAAGTTCTTCCCCAACTATACGATAAACTCGATCATTTTTCAATTTATAATTGTTGTGTATGTCCATAATCAAGTCAGCGCTTTTATCCCCTAAAATATTTTTTATTCTCTGTATTTCCTCATCCGCATTTTGTACAGTGGCAATCCAATTCTGATCAGAGCATTCGATACTCAAAATATCTAAAACGTGGTTCTCGACACAGAAGAAGCAACAGGTTTACGTCTTAGCGCATCAACATGCGCCATTCGTGAACCAGGCCTATATTCGATTGTACAATCAAACTCCTGCATTTGGATCCACCAACGCGCTACTCGGGGAATCAAATCTCGCTTCACAAATGTACATCTTAGAGCATTGCAATCCGTATAAATAACAAATGGTATACCCAGCAGATATACCCTAAATCTATTTAAGGACGCTATTACCGCTAAGGTTTCGAGTTCGTAAGAATGCAACTTGCGCTCCTCGGGGGCGGTTTTACGACTAAAATAGGAAACAGGATGAAGTCTCCCTTCAGAATCACTTTGTAAAAGTATACCGGCAAGACCATCTTTGCATGCGTCGGTATGCAATTGCGTTACTGCCTTAGGATCGTATAAAGCTAACAAAGGACGTTGCGTAAGTAAAGTTTTAACAGAGTTAAAGGATTTTTCTTGGGTGTCCCCCCATGTCCAACATACGTCCTTTTTAAGAAGATCTGTTAGCGGAGAGGTTATTACGGCATAATTCTTAATAAACCTCCTAAAGAACCCGGATAATCCTAAGAATTGTCTCAGTTCATGAATGTTACATGGTGTGGGAAATTTGGAGATCGCATCAGTTTTTCTATTACCTGGTCGGATACCCGTAGAATTCACTTCGAATCCTAGGAATTCAATAGAGTCTAAAAAAAAATAACATTTACTTAATTTGAGTGTTAGCCCGCCACGCTTAAGAAGTTTTAGAACCTCCTCTAGTCTTTCTAAGCCCTCAGATACGTCTCTACTTGGTATGAGAATATCATCCATATAGACTATCGCGTATTTGATTTTAGCATCATAGAGGATTTTATTTATTGTCCTCTGAAAAACCGATGGCGCATTAGCTAGACCAAACGGCATGCGGTTAAATTCATACTGCCCATCTGGTGTTACAAATGCAGTCTTGCAGCGGGATTCTTCGTTAATTGGGATCTGATAGTAACCAGAAGCCAAATCAAGTGAAGTAAACAGTTTGTTACCAGCCAATTGATCAAGCTGATCCTCCACCCGTGGTAGAGGATAGTGAACTTTTTTTGTCTTTCTATTAAGTGCTCGGTAATCGACGCACAAACGTTTTTCACCAGATTTTTTTCTCACCAGCACGATAGGACTAGCATACGGCGAAGAAGATTCCCTTATAATCCCACTATCCATCATATCCTGAACCATGTCATTTACGAGAGTTCTCTCTGAATGTGACAAGCGATACGGCCTATAAACGATTGGTTCCGCGTCCTGTAACTCTATAACCATCTCTGTAGTATTAGTAAAACCAAGATCCTTTAACGATCTCGAAAAAGAGTCCTCATATTTATTTAATAAATTTTGCAACAGTAAGCGTTCTTCATTTGTCAATTTATCACCACAATTTATTTTGGTGTCAGAGCTAAGTGAATCGAAAGTCATTTGACAACAATTTAAAATTTCTGACGTGTCAGAATTCACACCCTTTAGAACCCTAGTAATTAAAGTATTCGCTCGGATAGTCATATTAATTTCGGATATATTAAACGCAAGCAACGAGCCAATCCCATTGCAGATATTATATTCTCCAGGCATAAGATAGTATTCTTTTCCTTCTCCACCTCTTAACGAGCCGTTTACTTGAATATTGCCACTAAAAATTGGGACAGATGTAACATATATAACGCCTAATGAACGCTTAGGAATGCAAACATCTTTATGACACGTCAAGTGTACCTTATCGGAATTTATTCTTTTAAAAATTAATCTACTAGGGGTTTTGGTGATGATTATGTCCGGCATTTCGGTAAACGAGTGACCCAGTAGCACTGGTTGCTTTATCACATAATCTTCAACAACATAAATGTCTATAACTTTTTTAATACCCTGGACTTCAACTTCTGCATTGACTGTTCCTACTGGGTAGGTTATATTTGCACCTATGCCCCTAAGAACTGGAAGATCAGAAGCGTACTTTACATTTAAGCCAAGCTCTTTAGCTCGACTAGCTTGGATTAGTGAGCATTGGCTCCCTAGGTCCACGTGGCAGGGTACACTGTAGCCCTCAATTTTGATATTAAACATGTACTTGTCTACGGGTTGTTCGAACGCCCTAAGCTCTGATACTTGTTTTTCGTTTTTGTCTTTTGTTTTACTTTCGTTATTCATGGAGTCTATGTTATATTTGTTCCTAAAACAAGTAGAAGATTGGTGACCTATCCTATTACACGAGGTGCATGTTATCAAAGGTTTTTCACACTTATAACTTGGGTGACCAAATGAGTTACAATTAAAGCAGCGAATATTAGAATTTTGGGTGCCGAATTTAGAATATTGGGGTTTATGTGTCATATCTGTAGTACCTCTACGATCGTTTCTTTTACTAGCATTACCTCCAAACGTTTCTCTACTCTGCCCTACTTTAACCGTTCGAAAATATTTAAGTATTTGTTCCGGTTCACTAAATTGTGCAGCTTGTGCTCCTACCTTAATAGCGCGATCGTCTACCCCATATAAGATACAATCTACGGCTCGTTTGCCATATATGTTGCACCTATTCAACAAATTTAACTTTGCGTAATAATAGTGCTCCAATGATTCGCCATACTTGACACGTTTGGCTAGCATGTCCGTCAAGAGTTCAGCGTAGTCCTCGCGACAAGGAAACGACTCTATTAACTTTTTTTTTCCATTCGCTCCAAGTGTGAAGAAGAGAGGGCAAGCCCTGATACCAAGTCTTGGCCACTCCGGTTAACTTGGGAAGCGCATAATGTATTATTTCTTTTTCAGACCAACTGTATATTTCAGCGCATTCTTCAACTTTAGTGATCCAAGTTAGCATGGTTTGTTCCTTGCTCATAGGATCAAAATCTGGTATAACATTATTAGTAAACGATAGCTTGGGCTTCTCTGAACTCTTGACGGTTTCTAATATTGACAAAAATTTATTTAATATTACACTTGTTTCTGAATCCCTAACTGTCTTATTACAAACATTGTGCGACTCACGTTCACTTGAAGTATCACTGCCATACTCCACCCGCTTTGATCTTCCTCTTATTCCTCGTGAATTTCTTTTGCGTTTCCTCATCTTCCCATAATCAGTATCACTACTCAAAATATCAGAATCAGTGTCATAATAACGTTTTCGTGTCTTAACAGGATTTGAATTTTTCTTTCTTCCCTTCCTTCCAGTAATACTCATTTCCTTGTCTTTAGATCTCAAAGTACCTCCTTGGCCCTCTAACCTGGGCCTCCCATACTTCACCCGACAGGGTGTTCTAATGCCCTCTAACCTGGGCTCATCACGGCTCTCTAACCTGAGCCCATCCTGGCCCTCTAACCTGGGCTCATCACGGCTCTCTAACCTGAGCCCATCCCGACCCTCTAACCTGGGCCCATTATGGCTCTCTAACCTGAGCTCATTCTCACCCTCTAACATGGGTGTTCCGTCCAAATCCATAGTGAATTGCAACCCTTCCCCTCGGTTGCACACACTGCCTTAAGTCAATGGATCTGAAACTCAAAATTGTTAAGCTTAATAAACGTATACACAATAAAAAAAGAGTAAAATGTAAAATCTAAAAGAAATAAGCGCGAATAGTCATGATACGCTATTGATGTATATTTTTTTTTTGCATGATAATTAAGTCTGATTTTAAAAATTATTATTCTTATTATTTGAAAATTAAACGATAGGATATATTGATAATTGAAACTAGTAAAATATAATTATTTATACTGATTATAATATTATATTTATTTAAGTATTTATTTAAATCGTTTATTCAAGAAAAGAATCGTAACTATTTAAAGAAAGAAATATTTTAAAACAGGATACATGATATTTCCGTTGCATTGTTAGTATTTAAAGCATTCAGTTGTCCCTTAACGAAATTTTACTACAGAAGACATTTAACAGAAGTATATTTCAAGTGATCATAAAAAAATGAGTCAAAAGGGAATCAATGTTTATCAAAATACCTAAAACCGTAATTAGAACTCAGAAAAAAAATAATGTACACGTTTATATAATAACTGCAAAGAATAGGTCCTATTATTTTATAATCGTTCAAAAAAACAGATACGCATTGCAAATTAAACAATAATCATTACATTTGTATCCCATTGCGCTGATAGGATTATTATACATACATGATTATATTGCCTCTTTATACAAAATATATTTTAAAATGTTTTATTAAATTGTATGTATTAGTATCGTTCATAAGCACCAATATAACGGGCAAATAATTTGCTTACTTTTGGACTAGATCAATTGGTTTTATTGTAAATGATTAATTAATTGGTCTTGTGAATTAATTTATTGATTAGGTTAAAAAAAAAAACAACAGTAAGTTGAGTTCGATAATCGTTTGAAATCTACTCGAAGTATCTATTTTAAATACGTATAAGCATTATTTAGTCGTCAAAATATTGTAAAAAAACAAGGAAAAGAAAAATAATCGTGTTCAAAGTTTGTCAAGAAAAGAAAAATTAACGCCATTGTAATAACTCTCGCTGTATTTCTACCTTTATTGTGGGCGTGAACAAGAACATTTTGAAAATGTTCCTGTTATCCCGCTTCTGAACTGTAAGGAACTGTCCAGAAAATAGGGATTGACTAGTAAAATTCTTAATGTGATAGCTATAAACACACTTTATTTCTCCTTTCCAATCAAACACAGTATTTAATATTCTTAAATATAAATATTTAATTATCACTTAGTACTTACATGAACAAATTTGTGTTCCACTTATAATATCACTTAAATTACTGATCCAATGATATGCCAGTTTCAAAATCCAATATTATTTAAATATCACTCAACAATTCCGTATTTCCATTAATTCACATGTGAACTAGTCGACGTCTCGAGCAAGACTGCCGGCCGTTGCATATGCATTGATAAGGATGTTTCCTTATCAATGCAGTATGACTCATCGTAATTTCAAACGAACGAACGAACGATACGATTTAAATAACGGTCAAATAAACGGTTTATTCAAACAAAGCTAACAATACACAGATTTTATTGTGACCAATTTACATCTAAACTGATAACTATCCCTGCCTGGCAGAACAGCAGTTGACCTATTCTGCAAAGGAGCCCGGACCACGGGGGGACCACGGGGACCAATTAGTCTCGGACAAGTTGTTATTCAGAATTCCTGTAAAAGTTATTCAAAACGATTTGCCCAACCTAAGCTTCTCATCCAGTATTTCAGCCGTTTATAATGTAGTAGGCTGTAGTTTATACAGAGATTTTTTATAAGTACTTATTTATAATAAGAAATGTAAAAAAATATATTTTGTGCATTATTTTTAGATTCAGGCATTACTTTGCAGAAATCTTGAGTTATGGAAATTCATCTTTCGATATCTATCACTAAAAAATGACATCAAATTACTTTGCAACCTTTTGGAGATGTGTGATCACTGCGATGCCACTGAAAGGAGAAAAAACAATTTAAAAATACAATAACTTCACCCAAGGTCCGGAAAATAAAGCAAACCTCAGCGGCACATTATCCACCCCCTTCCACCACTCTTTACAATATGTCAGTAATAATAAAAGCACACAGTATACGCACTCGATACACCTTTCACTTCGGAAGACTCAGGTTTAGAGAACTAGTGTTCATTTCTCTTGAAGATACTTCAGTTGCGAAGTAAAACGTGCATTGAGTGGTTATACTGACCCTTATTTTCAGGTCCTTCAGTGAGTTTATATTAGCTGCCGGCCCATCGCCTTCAACTTTATAAGGCACAAATTCGGCCTCACATGGAGTACTGTTCTCATCTCTGGGCCGGAGCTCCCCAATACCAACTTCTCCTCTTGATCGTATTCAGCGTAGAGCGGTTCGAATCGTTGACGACCAGGCTATTTCGAAACAGCCTGACTCTTTGGCACTGCGTAGAGATGAAGGTTCACTCTGCGTCTTCTACCGTATTTATCATGGAGAGTGTTCCGATGAGTTGTTTGGATTAATTCCTGCCGTCGAGTTCCATCATCATCAAAATTTAAAGTTCCATCGTCACCACTAGAAATCCACAACTGTGCCATTCTCCCGACACTTTTTGCCTCGCACTACTCTGTTGTGGAATCAATTACCGGCAGGTGTGTTTACTGAACGGATACGACTTAGAGACCTTCAAGAAAAGACCTTACTCATTCTTAAAAGGACGGCAACACAACTGCAAGACCTCTGGTGTTGCGGATGTCCATGGGCAGCGGTGATCACTTACCATCAGTGCACCTTCTGCTCGTTTTCCCCCTCTCCTGTATAAAAAAAAATCCGTTTCTACCACTGTTTTTTTTTATTTTACTATTATTTTTTCATACGTCCGCAAACGTTTGCAAAGTAAATTGGTGTCTTTTCCTTGATATAATTTACCGTTAAAAATTATAATACGTAGGTGACACTATAAGTTTTGCGTAACTTAAAAAAAAACAACATGTTATAACCAAAATATTATGTTTATTGCTTTTCAAAATAATCTCGTTTACATTTTAAACATTTTTTCATGCGATCGAACCATTTTTTGAAACAGGAAGACCACAGATCTGAAGGCATGTTTTCTACGTGCTGATTGAACGCTATCACTGCCTCTTCGGAGTTGGTAAAAGTAAAACCTCTTATTAAATCTTTGATTTTAGGGAAAATACACAAATCACAGGGTGCTAGGTCGGGGCTATGCGCAGGATGAGTGACGAGATGTACTTTTTCGGAAGCTAAAAATGACTTTGTTTTGTTGGCCGTGTGTGAAGAAGCATTATCATGGTGTAGGAGAATGCGGCTTTTGGGTCGTCTTTCGTGAACTTTTTCTAACACCCTAGGTAAACAAAGGTAGAATATCACTCGGCATTAACACTCCTTTGATCTTCAAGTGGAATTGTACAGATGGGACCCGTAGCTGAGAAAAAAAAACCCGCGATCATTTTTTACCAACGTTTCTAGCCTCTCTCACTTTTGTTGGCCTGTTCTCATTTTCAAACACCCATTCACAAGATTGCTGTTTTTTTTCGGGTTCAAAACAATAAATCCACGTTTCGTGTACTGTGACAATGTCATTATCAGCATTAGAATGTCCGTGGTCGTACTTCAATAGCATCTGTGAGCACCATTCCACGCGAGCCCGCTTCTGCTCCTCTGTCAGTTCATGAGGGATCCAACGACAACAAAGTTTTCGAACTTTCAATTCTTCGTGTAGAATTTTCTGAATTTGGCTCATACTAATCCCCAATAGTCCTCGAATTATCTCATAGGTAATCCGGAAGTTTTCTTTAATTAACCGCTTAACAGTAGCCACATTATTTTCGTTGACGGCAGTTGAAGGCCGCCTTTCACGAAATTCGTCATGTAAAGAAACTTGACCTCTCTCAAAATCAGCAAACCATCGCCTCACGATGCTCAAACAAGGTGCTTCTCTCCCAAAAGCATTTTGAAGACGAGCGGCACAGTCTTGCGGAGAAAGAGAACTTTTAAAATCATAAAAAATCATCGCTTTAAAATCTTTTCGACTGAATTCCATTTTCGTTGCGTAAGTAGAACTTTGATGTGTGATAAAAAAACAATTGACAAATTATTTCCCGCCAATTTTTTTTATTACTAAGAAGGTTGCAACGTTTTAAAAATATAATATTCGAAATTCGAATAGTTCCGATTAGCTAGAAGTGCAAAACTTTTAGAGTGCCCCATGTATATACGTAATGTACTGTACTTCATAAATTAATAATTTATTAATACTTCGGAAATACAAGCTCATCACAAAAGGAAACCTTTAACGTGTTTATGTTAAAATCGCCCTAATCCATGGTTCTACAGAAGCTCAGAAAGAGTAAACATAAATTAAACATAAGCGATATAACAGGCAACATGACACTGACACCTTTAATTTAGCACAGAATTATACACCTTAGTATCGTAATTATTAATGCTATAATCGTATGCTTAGATTTGATACGTTAAGTATATGTTAAGTAGATCGGTGTAATTTAATTATATAGTTGCACCCTCGATACGGTAAGGGGATTGTTTTAAGTCGTGTAAATGTGAATATTATTAAGTGTATACAATCGAATAGAAAATTGATATTTTCTACTTACTCTTCTATTTCGGCACTTTATTTTATTTGCTAAAGAGCTCATCCGATTACGATAAATCTTCAACCACTTATTACTAGCAATTTCACAAATTATGAGACGTATAACCTACACAAATACTAAAAGACACGGTGTTGAACGGGGAAAGTGTGGCGCGTATTAAGCAAAAGCTTGTAAATGTGAAACGACTGTAGATATATCGCGAAAAAATGGAAATATACGTTGTTGTGCTATTTTGTCGTGTCAAATAAGAAGCCCGAGCTTAAAAAACACCCCTGAAGTGAATTTATTTCATCGACTAGTACTATAACTTTGTATTTCTGGGTGTAAATGCAAACTACATTAACAAAACTAGAAATTTCTTTAAAATGCGTACATGTAGATTAATCCGTTGTTATTATAGGCATAGTATAATTGTACTACTACTTCTTCTGTATTTTCATCACAGACCACACAAATACTATTTCCATTAATAAAAACTATGTTTTATATTTAACAATCGCCGTCGTCTATTGTACCTAGGCATAGATGGTAACAATTGTTTTGACAAAAACTCATTTAATGGATTATTCCGAAACTATTATATGTATTTCGACATAATCGATTGATTGAGTTTTTTGTCAAAACAATTGGTCTGACAAAAAACCCAAAGTATCTTGACGCCCGTATTCCCGAAGAGGTAGGCTCTGCCTACTTCTGCGGTTCAACATGTACATTGTACACCCACGATTAACCAAAGATACTTAGTCTCACAACGTGATAGATGGCCAGCCTATCGCCATCCGGGCACTTTTCCAATTCCGGACAATGTCGTATTTATCACAAAACTGAAAAACCTATATTTGATTTGTCTAACTTGGAAACTCGGGACCTCTTGAGGTCAACGCTGTCATCATACCACTAGACCACAAAAAACCCAATTCTGACAAAAAACAATTGCTTTGACAAAAACGTCAATCAATCGGTTTTTCCGAAATATAAGAATTTCGGAATAATCCATTGACTGTTAGTGTCAAAACAATTCTTTTTTTGTCAGAATGCCTAGGTACAATATAGCGACGGCTATATTGGCCTATTGTTAACTGTAAAACATTTTTATTGATGAAAATTCAAAAGTAATATTTATACGACACACATTAATTGTACGACCACTTTAGTAACTGGTCACTACAGTGGTATATTTCTGCAACGTCTCGGCTGGCTTTTGGTACCACAGCCTTACCTGTTATTGGTGCAATAGCTTAGGTGCTTGTTGCTGTCGTGTGTCCAGGTTTAGAGGGTAAGATAAACTAATAGATGTGGAATTCCAACCCAACACAAATAGCAACATGTTATTTTTGGTGAATATATGCGAAGGTTATATCTTTCCATCAGAGAATTATCTGCTTTTTTGTTATCCTCAGAAATAAAATAACGTAAAATATCAATTAATCGTGGCAAAATTGCTTAGATACACATAATTCATTATTATTTTAAAGTATCTTAACGCCCATATCCCCGAAGAAGTAGGCAGAGTAGTATAACCAGTGCACCCACGAATAGCCAAAGATACTTTGTCCTACAATGTGACAGGTGACAAGCCTATCGCCAACCGTGTACTAATGAAATCCCGGGCAACGTTGTTTTATTAGAATACTGAAAAAAAACACATTTTGAATCGCTCGAACCGAGAATCGAACCATGTGGTCAACACCGACACCGGACCACTAGACCACAAAAGCGATTAACCTTATTTAAACACTAGGCAGAGTAGTATAACCAGTGCACCCACGAATAGCCAAAGATACTTTGTCCTACAATGTGACAGGTGACAAGCCTATCGCCAACCGTGTACTAATGAAATCCCGGGCAACGTTGTTTTATTAGAATACTGAAAAAAAACACATTTTGAATCGCTCGAACCGAGAATCGAACCATGTGGTCAACACCGACACCGGACCACTAGACCACAAAAGCGATTAACCTTATTTAAACACTAGCTGTTGCCTGTGACTTCGTTCGCGCGGACTTCGTTTACTCCGCACAGCTCCTCCCCGTAGGTGATAGCGTGATAATATGTAGCCTATATGTTGACCCGACCTGTTAGTAATAGTCATGCAAAATTTTAAGTAAATCCATGCAGTACTTTTTGAGTTTACCCCGGACATACATTGACTTTGCTACGATTTTATTTTATGTATATAGACATAGATAATATAATATAATATAGATTATTTTAATTACATAAATACACAGACATTCAGAATAGAAATAGCTTATTAACGTTTTTTGATCATTAGAACATACACATAAACACAACTATATAAAACAGTTAACCATTGAAGATTACGCAACCCTAATAGCTATTGCCGTTTTAATTGTTTACGGTACGTATCCGAACTTAATCGTTTTTCAATTACGTAAACACAATTAATTGTGGGTTATCACTTATCAGTAGTGGTTGTTCCCGAAACTGATTTCTACTTTAAACTAATTTTAAGGGTCATCGCCCAACGACGAAATGAGTGTGAACGATGTCTAATTGACGCCTGCATGACGTCATTCGCTCGTCACGTACTCGCTTGACAGTGTGCTAATGGTATTGTCAATTTAAACCTATCTACGGCTGGCGTCAGTACACGTTATCATATTGCGAGAATTATAATCAATTTTTCACATAATTTACTTTCGCAAAGATGAGTTGGATAATTTGTTTAAAAGGCGATTTTTACAAAGCAATTTTTTAAGCCTAACGTTATAAAACAATTGGTAAATAGTTTAAACACAGTTAAACTACAACAGACTTCCATCATTCTGTAGATCTGGAACCCTGAATCAGATCAATTTTTTTATATCAAAAGATAGCAAACAAGCAGATGGGTCTCCTGATGGAAAGAGTCAACCATCGTCTATAGACACCAAAGATGTTAATGGTGCGTTGCTATCTTGTGACGAGGTCTAATGCCACATGCGTAAGTTTACCGGCTACCTTATCCTCCAAATCGGAACACGACAGCGACAAGCACTGACGCTATTGCGGCAGGAATAGGTAAGGCGGTGGTACCTGACCCGGGCGAGACAATGCAGAACTCTACCACCTACTAACCACGATGGTAGTGACTCTCATAGCCAATCGGTCGCCTCTTACGACTTGCCTGGCAGAACGGCAGTTGGTGTATTCTTCAAAGGAGCCCGGAACAAACACGGGGAAAAAGATCTTCACTTAATTTGTACGGGGTCCAACGTAAAGTATAAAGGTTCATACTAGACTGAGTTATAAGGTGACAAACATAAAAAGTACCTCATTTTTGGGAAGTCTTTGAGAAGTTTGGGTTCTTATTTGACCCAGTTCTGAAGTAACAAACATCTATATCTATACATATAATAAAATCGCAGGAAAGTCAATGTATGTCCGGGGTAAACTCAAAAAGTACTGCACGGATTTACTTCAAATTTTGCATGAATATTACTAACAGGTCGGGTCAACATATAGGCTACATATTATCATGCTATTACCTACGGGGGAGAGACTGTGCGGAGTAAACGAAGTCCGCGCAGACGAAGTCGCAGGCAACAGCTAGTTAAAAATACAGCCGATTTGAATTCCTCTTTCTTCTTGAGAATTCTTTGGGAAGTTCGGGTTCGTATTTGACCGAGTACTGTAGTGACAAAGATAAAAAAATATATGCGAATTAAGAACCTCCGTTTTGAAAAGTCGTTTTAAAATTATATCGACTGACACGTCAAAGACGAAAGAACGGTCAAGAGGCGTATGTTCCTCAGTTTACTTTGAGCTTGATACGTTTTTGCCGCTAACACGTCAGTTTGCGCTGATGTTTAATTTTTTCTAGGGAAAATATTAGAAAAGGATTTTGTAGTTATCTATACTCATTTTTTGACTTTATGTTTACGACTATACACGTTTTTTTAGTAAAAATGTGAAATCGGAAAAATCATGCTTAAGCTATTCCAGCAACATAAAACTTATTTTTTTTACGTAATAGAATCTACGTCTTATGACTAATTTCTATTAGACATAAGATTTAGATTTATAGCAAACGTTAAACAAAAAATCGGCCATATTGAAGCTAAGCAGCTGACACAGTTGGTTTTTATACGGTCAGATTGAAAAGCTGTGAAAGCTTTTTGTCTACCGTATTCTCAACACAGGAATACATATGTGCTAGAATTTCACAAGTTTTGGAGCAGAAATGCACTTCATAAGAGGTGCACACTAATCGACGAACTAATTATTTTATTAAAATACGCCAATGTTATAAGTTAGTATCATCACGCCAGATTTCCTTGCGGGGTGGGTAGATCAGTCTATACAATTTCCGGTTCACTACAATTCACCGCTTTTTGGATAGCGAGATGAGTGGTGATTCCCATCTGAATCTCAGGATTCAGGTGGGAATCCGATCCGAATTCGAATACCTATCGTTATAGAGTTTACCGACCTGGTAGCTATTATCGACTATTTATAGCGATAACCGGTAGGCGTATCATCTAACGTTTGCAATTCGCCAGCGATCAGCGAAGACTCTTAAACGTAATGAAAAAATCATCAAAAACGTCGCCAATTGCTTGCTGCAATTGATGCACTTTTTGCAATGTCACAGCATCAAAACTAATCAAGCGGCAACGCCTTCCAGTAATGTACAAGGCTGTTGCAATAACTAAACAATCACGATAATTTCGCATTGCGAGTTACGTGATCACCCTGCCGGACTGACGGCTTCACGTGCTTATCCGAAGTACGGGAGTGGTAACACATCACCCACCAGACTTCGAGCTGCTAATGAGATTTTGAATTTTTGGGAAAAATCTCAATAACACTTTTGCCCGACCCGGTGATCTAACCCGGGATCTTATGATCTGAGCCGAATATCTTAATATTGTGCGAAGCAAACAAAAAATATAAAAAAGCCAAGAAATAGATTACAATCTTTTATCAGCAGAGTCCGGTGATTAGTGAAAGCCTTTGAGTAGACATCAAAAGAAATTGCAGATACGATTAGTAGCGTGTGTCGGGAAATTACGAAAAAAACGAATCAATTCAGGGTAGATGAAAATCGTCCTCTCGTAATCACGGTTCTTGCAATAGCGCCGAAACGGCAAGTATAAACAAGATACCGATGTATCGTTGATAAGCTACGATTTTCTTCGATTTTTCTGAAGTGAAACATTAATGTCAAAAAACATTAATGTTTCACTTCAGAAAAATCGATGTCTTGATATAGATGTTTTTTATGATCGATGTTGCATTCCTACCTACTTATACATATACAGAAATATGACGAAATTTTTTTTTTTATATATCATAAGATAGCAAACAAGCAGATGGGTTTCCTGATGGAAAGAGTCAACCATCGCCTATAAACACCAAAGATGTTAATGGTGCGTTGCTATCTTGTGGCGAGGTGTAATGCCAAATGCATAAGTTTATCGGCTACCTTACCCTCCGAACCGGAACACGACAGTGACAAGCAGCAGTTGCGGCAGGAATAGGTAAGCCAATGGTACCAGACCCGGGCGAGACAATGCAGAACTCTACCACCTAGTAGCCACGATGGTAGTGATTTGATAGCCAATCAGTCGCCTTTTACGACCTGCCTGGCAGAATGGCAGTTGGCCTATTCTTCAAAGGAGGCCGGGACCAACACAGCGAAAACTTATTATTTAGGCTTATTTATTACGTACGCGTTTTTTTCGTTATTTTTATATCCATTTTTGTACATACCGTAATAAAACACGCCTTACATCTTTGTTCCGCGATGCAGTTTATCGCCTGCACCGAGGCAAATTCTTTTCTCCATCTTATCATTGTTTTCGTTTAATTCTCACGTACGAGAAACAAAATAGATTGCTCGTATTAAACAAAAGCGAAGTTGCAAAACAGTGCCTTATAGAAAATTGCAAATGTAAATGATATTTTAAGTACAAAGATATCAAACAATATATTTAGAAGTGTGAGTACTATGAGGAATACTTAGAAAATTAGACGGACGGATAAGGAACACGGGAGTTATTGTCGTAACTCCCGTATTCCTTAAAATAACTCCGATCTCTTTTATACTACGACAGTTTTTTAAGGTCAAAACATATTAAGCTATTGCATAGCTTCTATCGCGGGCCTTGAGCGTGGAGACCGAATCCAGAAATTCCGTAACGAAAAAAACCTAACACCCCACACTCCGACCGGCACAGCGGTGATGCTTTTTAGTTTTTCCATCTATCGATAAATACCAGAACTTTTAATGACCTTTACAAATATCACGCTTGTCTCTTTAGTTCAGCAACCCGCCTTTAGACGGCATTGGTTGTATTGGAAAATTACCGTAATCAGCTGTTTGTGAGAAAGTATATAGGTGTATAGGTATTTATCATCTACGTACAACAGTGAATATCTGTACTCGTATAATTTGTGCACAAAATGTAAATAAAAATACTGCATAAATAAAATAAATATATAATTGTAATTGCATAAGTTGACAAAAAATGCTATGCAATAGCTTTATCGCGGCAGTCTCCGAGTGCCATACGTCTTTTTTTTTATATCATACTAGCTGACCCGGCAAACCCGGTAAAAATCCATAGCGGACTAACAATGTGACACGTAATTTATATAAGACTACGGGATTGTCCTTCCACGCAGCCAAAATGGCATTAAACTTTATATGGTGGTTAAGTATTCTTAAATTTTCTAATTTTCCGCGCAATGTACTGACCAAGGCGTGATGTACTGACCAAGGAAAATAGGGATTGATTTATATATATATATATATATATATATATATATATATATATATATATATATATATATATATATATATATATATATATATATATATATATATATATATATATATATATATATATATATATATATATATATATATATATATATATATATATATATATATATATATATATATATATATATATATATATATATATATATATATATATATATATATATATATATATATATATATATATATAGATGATAGCAAACAAGCAGATGGGTCTCCTGATGGAAAAGTCAACCATCGCCTATAGATACCAAAGATATTAATGGTTCGTTGCTATCTCGTGGCGAGGTCTAACACCACATGCAAACATTTACCGGCTACATTATACTCCAAACCGGAACACGACAGTGACAAGCGTTAAAGCTATTAAGGCAGGTATAGGTAAGGCGGTGGTACCAGACGCGGGCGAGACAATGCAGAGCTCTACCACCTAGTAGCTACGATGGTAGTGACTCGTATAGCCTATTCTTCAAGGGAGTCCGAACCAACATTGGGGAAAACAATCCTTATTCTGCTTTATTATAGAACAGTGTTTGCCATTTCGTGAGTCATGAAAAGTAAATACAGGGTCATAGAATTTTCCCATTGATATAATTCTATAATCGTTTCTTGCAAACTTGGAAACCTTCGCAAAAAATAAGGAGCTTTATGCGTCTCACTAAGATCTAATTATTCAATTTAATAGTACCAAGCAATTATAACTATTATTATATTTAAATAAGTAAAACTATTATTGTAATTTGTACACTCTTCATAATATATATACGCAGTGAATTTGTCAATAGCCGTTAAATTATAATCTACCTAGGGATTTTATAATTTGGTTAGGTTAGGTTAGCAGTTAAATTATAATATCACTTAGGTAGATTATAATCTAACGGTATTCACAATTTCACTGCGACATATACGTTGCTCTGTTATTAAAGAATGTGTATCATGTAGTTTAAAAACTATGGAGTGGGTCAGGAAGTGGGAGTATGGAAATTACTTATTTATATACTTATTAAAATCTTTGGGAAATTCTGTTGAACATCGCGCAAATGAACTATAGACACCGCCACAAAGCGATAATACATACATACACACACACACACATACACATATATATATATATATATACATATATATATATATATATATATATATATATATATATATATATATATATATATATATATATATATATATATATATATATATATATATATATATATATATATACAATCCAAATATCATATGAATGTGTGAAATGTGAATAAAAATACGTAGATAAGTAAACATATTATACATTTATGTATTTATATAATAAATACTAGCTGTTGTTAAATATGCACTGGTCCTCCCCCGTGGGTGACAGCGTGATAATATGAAGCCTATATGTTGACCCGACCTGTTAGTAATATTCATGCAAAATTTGAAGTAAATCCATGCAGCACTTTTTGAGTTTACCCCGGACATACATACAGACAAAAGGGACAAAATTCTCAAAACTATATTTTTGGCTTCGATATCGATTGTAGATAACGCCCCAAGTATTATTTAAAAAAATATTCAATGTACAGTTTTGACTTTCCTACGATTTTGTTATATACTAGCTGTTGCCCGCGACTTCGTTCGCGCGGACTTCGTTTACTCCGCACAGCTCCTCCCCCGTAGGTGATAGCGTGATAATATGTAGCCTATATGTTGACCCGACCTATTAGTAATATTCATGCAAAATTTGAAGTAAATCCATGGAGTACTTTTTGAGTTTACCCCGGACATACATTAACTTTCCTACAATTTTATTATATGTATAGATATAGATTTTTAACTTACGTAGAATCTAACTTACTAGTTATTGTATTTTAACTTGCTCGACGTATATTATATGTGACACGTCTTTCTCAAAGATGAATATTTTGAATAACAAATATTATCGTTCGACATTTACAGACACCCACCTAAAGACACGCTTAGAATTTGCTCTTCCTCTCGAGAACCAAACCATAAAAACTGACTCAAGACCACCGGTGTAATTTCTCACATTAATTTTAGGTCTTGTGTTTTTATAATTTAGAATGTGATTTGAAGCCATTATTATAAATATGCACTTAATATGTTAATTATATTAATCATAAATATCATATGATTTTTATGGACCTCATAAAAAATTTACAGTTGTATTTGGATTCTGGACCCCACTTAAAACTACTTGCCGACCCTTGGTATAGACATTCGGTTAACTCTGCTTACCCTGCAAGAGTAACCGAGTGTGCTGATACTTTAATACTATAAAATGACATTTTCATATTTAAAGCGGTCTACGTTTAATTTCAAACTAAACTAACTTAATGCGAAACTAATTTCAAGCGGTCGGTCTGTTGGTATGTACCCCGACAGACATATTTGTTCTACAATAATTGCAAATTAAATTTCGTTTTAATATAATGTTTCGAAGTGGTGGTACATTTAAATGAATATTATGTGGAATTAAAATCACGCTTTGAAAATAAAGCTTTTGTTCAGTTTTGTTATAATATTCTGCGCGACAAGTTGAAGTGTCTAAAATAGAGATACTGCTCTTAAAATTATGTGCGATAGCTCATTGGATCCGGAATGACGCCTAGAAAAATGTGCTAAAAGCGTGTATTAGCACATAAAAAATTGCAATTAAAGATGAGAAGAAAATGGCATTTCGTTTTTTGCCAGTATTTCATAAACTTTTAATATTTTATAAATTTCAAAAAAAGATTCGGAAAGAGGAGGAAATTTCCAAAAAAAAATCTCGTAAATCCTGGAACTTTGTCTCCATTATTTATAATTTTAATTTAACGCTGAAAATGGGTCTCCGCACGACATATTTGGGTTGCGCGCACGGCCTCAAAATCGAGTACGACACAAATTAATTTATTTAAGGTATTGAATATTCTTTTTTAAATTTGAAAAAAATATCATGTATTTTGAACACTATAAATAATTTATTTCCGTCGGAAATTTTACTTAAAAATAATTTTTCAACAAGTTAAACGATTGTTACCTAACAACATTTTCTCGTACTACCATCTTAATAAAAAATGTTCAAAAAATTTTTCGCTTCGTGGACCCTTTCTTATATACATACTTAACAATATTACGCCATAAAAAATAAAAAAAATATTCATACTTTGCTTATAATAATTATTGAACTTTAACAAAAAATTATGTTATAATATTATGTATGTATAATATTATGGGCGTGAAGATACTTTAAATAATATATACAAGATAGCAACGCACCATTAACATCTTTGGTGTCTATAGGCGATGGTTGACTCTTGCCAACAGGAGACCCATCTGTTTGTTTGCTATCTTACGGTATAAAAAAATATATTAAACACGCGAGATGTTGCGGAACTCTACTACTTAATACCTAGTCACTAGTATTAGATAGTGATAACTTGTTTAGAAATACGTTAAATTTTTACAAACTGCTTAAGCTTAGCTTAGCAGATAACTGATAGTTTATTCTTCAAAAGGTCTCGGGCCAAATCTTTATTTTTATATTAAAAAAATCATTAATTTATAGGTATGCTCGGTTGAATATCATGAAACCTCAGGCGCGATACGCGCAGTGGGTTCCAGGTGAATAAAAGGGTAAACAGATGTAAGCGAACAACAGACCCAAAACCAATGACTTGCGCGCCGCAAGATAAGGGTCAATTGCCTATTTTCTACCTTTCACACGGGTTTATTACTTCATGCAAAATATACACATACATATATTTACTAAATAAAGAAAAAAGTCCGGCTAGGATGAGCAGCGTGATAAAATATTGTCAACCGGTTGTTTCGTTATTGAAGACATAATCCTTATAGACCGTGGTACCAGGAACAAACTGTTGTTTTGATTAATAACACGCTGATTTTTATGAGCAGCTTCGTTTTGACGCGATGCAAATCTTTTCTATCTTCGAAAAATCTTGAATCGACTAACTAATAAAGTCCTCTAGACTTTGAAGTTTGAACATATTTATTTAATAATAACAATAGTTATTTTTTGCTTTAATCGCTTGATTATTTTGTGGAAAATACGAAAAAAATTTTGCCCTACACATTCAATGTTTTTTTCTAAAGTGTCCTCCACTAAAGATTTGGAATTATGAGATTTTCTAATTTTCTCACAACAGTTTGTTAATTATTATTATAATCCAGGGGTTACTTTGTCCTACACGAAAGTGGAAACTTTTCTTAGTCTGACACTCAAAGTTTTCTTTTTTATCTATCTTTATTAGTAACCCGATTCGAGATCTTTTCGAAGTTAGAAAATATAGGCGTTTCGTCAAAATGAAGCTCACAAAAATTCAGCTTGTTATTAATCAAAAAAAAGTTTGTTCCTGGGACCACTGTCTATTACTTGCTGTCATTTGACATAATACTTCAAAAGTATAGTAGAAATAGTAATTACTTTTAATCGTCAGTAGTCATTTTGACTCATAAAATTTCGCTGTAATCATATGGAATTTGAATCATATTGAATTGAGACATAATTGTTTAACTTTTGTTATCGTAATAACAAATGTAAAGCAACATAATTGTTGCATGTTGATAAAAGCATCGACTTTTAATGCGCAAAAATCAGATTATAGAAGATATTCACCGTATCGACAAATATCTCTTCCCTTGCGTGTGAAATATCACGCACAATTTATCTTAAGCGAGCATGTGCGAATATTGTGGTTAACAAACTATAGATACTGCCAAAAGGGATCTATGCATGAAGTTTGTAGGATCGACAGTGACAAATTACTCAGCATACTATAACATGACAAATATTAAAGCGGTACCATGTTTAATTTTAAACTAAACCGACCCAACACAAAACTAATTTAAAGCGGTCGATCTGTCGGTATGTGCCAGCACACATATTTGTGCAAAATTAATTCTAATTTTGGTATGTTAGATTTTTAAATTTAGAGATGAAACTTTAATTTTCTAACAAACTTTTAAATCAGACTTTTGGCATGGTTTTTTACGTGCACTTTAAAGCAAATATTGTTCGAAGAGAAATCTTTCGTCGCATTGAGCGATTTCAGGTATAAAGAAAAACTGACGGGTTCGCGTCACCGAAATGCGCGACACATGTAGCGGTGTGTTATATATATGACGGCGTCCGCGTCGTCAAATGCAAGAATATTGTAAAGTATAAACAACAAATGCACCGCCTGGGCCGGCAAGCGCATCGTTCGATATCCCTACTACTCAACTTGTTTTGCTACCTGTATAAAAGGCTCTGAGCGCCCGCCGATAAGGCAGTCTAGGCTCTGGCGTGGCTCGGTACACTTGTTGTATCTTGCTAGTAGCTTATCCTCGACTCTTGGATAATTAATTTGTGCAAACAAATTAATTATTACTGTCAACTATAAATTAGTCGCAGTACAATTTATAATTGACTATCTATTGCTTAAATTATGACTTATTTGTAATAAGGAATAATTAAGTTACTTGGAATTGTTAAACGAGAACTAGTCATTAGTGATGGAAAGCTTTAATAGTGATTTTATGTTATTTTTTTGATACAAGTTGAACAAAATATAAAGAGCTGTTATAATACCACATCCGCATTTTATTTATCGTATCTGACCCTCTTCCTACATCAGAATTGGGATCGGATTCACTCCCACTTCAGCATCAAATTATTTCGGTTAATTATGTAGAACAGTAAATGTCTCTTTTCGCTTGTGGTATCGAAACTATTCTTTGAAAAATAGCAGAAAATATTAATTCACGTTCTGTAAATGCATCTACTCCCCTTAAGTTGATATACTTTGATTCTGATGAAGCAGACGATATGACTAACTGGTGTCCTCCTTCTAGCTTCGTATTCTTCATTACTGAGGGTCGTAACCTCCTCATTAGATTGTTCTTGATAGCACAATATTATGCCATTGGACTCTATCTTCAGCGGCGTGCAGAGCATCATAAAACATTTTAGACATAAGATTGATGCAAACCTGGTCTGATCATCGCATAGGAGTACGACCACGTGGTCTTTTGTCTTCTACTTTTCCGGTCACTATTAGCTTTTCGAGATTGTCTCCTTGCTTTCTAGAGATGTGGCCGAAGTATTATAGAATTCTTTGAAGGCACGTAGCAGTCTGGTCTTTACTCAAAGTTGTTTTAGTATGAAGACGTTGGTCCTGTGTGCTGTCCAAGGGATACGTAACATTTTCCTCCAACACCACATTTCAAACGCATCAATGCGACGTCTGTCTGCAGCTCTTAGTGTCTATAACTCTGCGTCGTACGTAAATATGGAGAACACCAGCGTACAAACCAGCCTCTGCTTTGTTTTTAATGAAATGCTTGTGTCGTTCCAAAGACCCTTCATCTGACTCGTAGGATTTTTGTCGCGTAACTTACTAGCTGGTGTACCTCAAGTAAAATAAATATAGAAAAGAAAAAATTAGACGGGGTTGATCTGATCATTGTAGCTACTCACTCACTTAAGAGTCATGCCGTCACCTACTTCACAAGCTGCTGTCTTGGCAAGCTATATTATGACTTGAAGATCTCTTCCTTTTAGACTTAGATATGAACCGATTTAAGAGCACCACTGTATTTCGAGGAAGTTACAATTTTTGTGATGGAATCGAACATCGTAACAACTATTGCCGTGATAAACAGAAACTTATCTCAAATAATTTTTGCTTGCAGCGAAAGCAGGTCATCTACCACTATCTCTGGTGGCGTGTCCAGTGGCCGACCACCAGTGGTCTGCTATGTATGTTGTGACCCAGGCCCAGCCACATAGCTTCCATTTGTCCGAAGCGCTACAAGAAGAAAGAAGTTGCCACATCAAGTTCCGAAAACAGAAAACCAGTCAACATCTGTTCCAGAGCGTCACATGGTGTATTACACTAAGTGAAAATTAATGATTTTTTATATTTGACTCTGGTTCAGAAGGCCATATCTAACAAATATCTTGTGATTCCTTTGTAAGAGAACGGTTTTATGAACAAGAATCCAAGTAGTCGCTTGTCCTAATGTAATTTCCACTCAACAGATCAAATGTTTAACCACAGGGCAAAATTTAAATTTGGAGGTCATATTTCACGTTTGACCTAATGAGTCTTAATAAAAAATTTTCGTTAGGTCGCAAAATTTTGGAGCAAGTAGAATAGGAACTAAGCAACAACAGGTTAATGCTTAGCAATACTTAAACACTTAATCGTGCTCAATTTCAAAATCTGCTAGCGAGAGTATGGTAAACACTGACCTTGTAGATAAAGATAGATAGCACTTGGTGGATATTTTTAAAAACAATTGACAACCAATTGAATTAAAACCGTCGGGCTTAAATTCGTCGAGCTGAAATCGAATTAGTTGACCCTTTGAAGATCATTAATAAACAATCTTAAAGTTTATTACCAACTAAAACTCAAACTAATATTAAAAAAAAAGAAAACAATACAGATTTACATCTTCTTGCGACAGGCACATATAGAGCTAACAGTTGGTCCGAATATGTGATGCGAATCTTGTAGGGTTTAATAATGATAGCGCAGTATAATTCTCTGACAAATCATGGCAAGAGCGGTTAGGTAATATTTAACACGTGCTCAGCAGCATTAGGTTTGACATTCGGCAACTAACAAAAACTCGCAAAAGTATCTACAAGCTTTAAAGATCCACTGTATCCAATAGAATCAAAAAATCAGCCCAATCGGACATTTTACGGTTGAGTAGAGGTAATGAAAGGTTAAACCTTTTAGTGTAGGTGACTTTGTCTTTGTTAGGAATGAAGAACGACACTAAACGAAACTTGATTCAAAATATAAAGGGCTCCTTAAAAGTTACCGCAATTTTAGAAAACAATAGGTACGAATTAAGACATATCAATGGATCTAATAGGACATATAAAGGAGCTCATGATAGCCTCTGCGAAGTTCCCCATATTCCTATAGGGTTTCTTAAGGTATATGAAAATTATAACAAGGATGACGTGACGGCGTATACTCATGATAATGATCTTGTTCATGAAACTGGTCCATACAATATTATTATAACTACAGTGTATATTGTGAATAGTTATAACAGTCAGAGCTTTAATATCTTCGAACTATCTGCGAAGGAAATTTCTAATGTTGTAATAACTAATGCCACTGTTCATGAGGCTGCATCATCAGCAAAAAAAAATACGATATAAAGTAAACGAAAGAAAATGTAGTAAAAAGATGTAGGATTGACAAAAAAAATGTAATGTAGGATTGACAAAAAATGTAGGAAGATTAGAGTCATTGAAGGGAGTGTCCGGTCCAATGACTCAGCTAAAGGGGTTCATTCCGGTCTAGCCTTTTGGCTACAGGAATTACAACCCAGTCTAGCATTAGCTACAAGGATTTCCGGTCTAGCACTGTTGGCTAAAGGGATTTCCGGTCTAGCACTCTCAGCTAAAGGGATTTCCGGTCTAGCACTGTTAGCTAAAGGGATTTCCGGTCTAGCACTCTCAGCTAAAGGGATTTCCGGTCTAGCACTTTAGCTAAATGGATTTCCGGCCTAGCACACTCCAGTCTCCGGTTTTAAACTGATGAGAGGGAGCTTAGTACACTCCAGTCTCCGGTTTTAACTGATGAGAGGGAGCTTAGTGCACTCCAGTCTCCGGTTTTTAACTGATGAGAGGGAGGTTAATACACTCCAGTCTCCGGTTTTTAACTGATGAGAGGGAGCTTAGTACAATCCAGTCTCCGGTTTTTTAATTGATGAGGGATTCCTAGCTTAGTAGGATCCAGTCTCCGGTTTCAAAACTGACGAGAAAGGTTTAATAGTTGTAGTTGCTGAAGGGGTTACCGGACCAGCACACTATTGTAACATTTCGCTAAAAGATTACGCTAATTATAGAGTTGTAAAAAACAATATAAGATTATGTTTAGTTTTCTAAAAGATATGTCAGGATGAACGAGGCGTTCCTTGCCTCAGATGTATAAAGATGCGCACACGAGGACGTGTGCATGTCAGTATGGCCGTGACGGCGTCCGCGTCGTCAAATGCAAGAATATTGTAAAGTATAAACAACAAATGCACCGCCTGGGCCGGCAAGCGCATCGTTCGATATCCCTACTACTCAACTTGTTTTGCTACCTGTATAAAAGGCTCTGAGCGCCCGCCGATAAGGCAGTCTAGGCTCTGGCGTGGCTCGGTACACTTGTTGTATCTTGCTAGTAGCTTATCCTCGACTCTTGGATAATTAATTTGTGCAAACAAATTAATTATTATTGTCAACTATAAATTAGTCGCAGTACAATTTATAATTGACTATCTATTGCTTAAATTATGACTTATTTGTAATAAGGAATAATTAAGTTACTTGGAATTGTTAAACGAGAACTAGTCATTAGTGATGGAAAGCTTTAATAGTGATTTTATGTTATTTTTTTGATACAAGTTGAACAAAATATAAAGAGCTGTTATAATACCACATCCGCATTTTATTTATCGTATCTGACCCTCTTCCTACATATACATACATACATATATATTAGCTATTGCACACAGAAGTGAAATATATATATATATATATATATATATATATATATATATTTACTTCTGTCGGCAATTCTTATGAATGTCTCTGTTTTTTTTAATGTAGCTATATAATACGAAATACTTATATTATCTAGGCCTTTTTATACATTTCATAAAAAAAACTGACACATATAAAACACATATAAAAATATTGCACTGCAAATGAAATTTCATTTACAGCCGAAAAGAAAGAGTAGAACATACTTGTGACCAAGTAAATTTGCGGACTCCTGGCAATCTGAACTTCTTCAGTTAAACAAGAGCAGTGGTTCTTAACCTTTTCAATATTGTTATCCAAATGACCTATATTAGAAATAGACTTTAAACTGTATAAACTAATAAGAACATCTTTATTAAATACAAAATGACAGTGTAAGTTAATTACACGTAATTATAACGTAGTGAAGTTTTGTTATAAATTAATTAACTGTGACACAGACAGGTGTGTCACAGTTTTGAAAATTACAGTTACTGTAAAGGTCAACACTGTTTTAAATTTCACTCTATATTTCTTCTTTCTATGCACCCATCTAGAGATGCTAAAAATATTGGGTTACGATTCTATTCGGCCGTTTCGGCCTACTCGATACTTTAATTGGTATTCAGTATTCGAAAGAATATTGCCCACTATTCGGACGAATACTGATTATCTAACCACGAGATAAAATCGCACAATCTATTCTTAAAATGTATTTATTTCACCAAAAAACATTACAATTAAGGCGGGGCACCGGAGACAAACGGAAAAAAACTGGTTTACTTATTCACATTTTTATGTATTTATTGTTAAATAACGGTTTTACAATAATTACACGATATACCTGAAGATATTATCTAAGGAATGTAATAACTTATTAAATGATAGAATATAATTTACTCAATCATATAAAATTCCGAAAACAGGCTAAAAAAATCTCTAAAACAAATAATTTGTTCATAATATTTCTAATTTTCCACACGATTTTTATGTGGTGATATTCAGTTCTAAATACAAAAAAGAATGTACTAAATTTCGGTTTTCAGCTGAAGTCCTGTATTTATTTCCGAAAACTAAACCGTTTCCCAGCGGTTTCAGAATATACCGCCCCGGCCACTACTGGCGCGCGTCAAAATACCTCGCCTTAATATTTAAAATTTATCATGTTTTGAATAAAAACATTTTTTTCGTCATTTCTTGATACGGGTTATTCTTTGATTTTTTCTTGTATTATTTTTAGATTGCTTGAATCGCTACAGACTAGTCCATGTATTTTCTTGTTAGTGTAGTTAGGCAAGTAAAGGTGGTGCTAAAAAGATCAAAGAGATAACTATTAATTATAAAATTATCTCTTAAGTGTTGTTTAGAGATAAAACGGTTTGTGTCTTCAACCTACATATAAAAACAATGACGATTCACTTGTTACAATCGCACGTACATGGGACACCTTACCCAAGACGGTCTGATGAGTAAAGCAATCATTCACGTGACTCACAGACCACATCTGAGTCATTCTGCATTGACTCCAGATTTATAGCTGTTTCTTTTTGTTGTTCGTATTTCTATATGGAGAAAAAGGATAGATTTATGAAATCTTTTTTGATGTTTAGTATTCGCTTGGTAAATTTAAAAAAGAATCAAGATATAAAAGGAAGGCGTCTTTATTCTTGTACAATAAAGGGAATGGAATTTTATAATCTAAAAGACCCATGACTAGATTATATCAGTTTAAATTGTTACTTTATTGACTACAATTAAAAGTTAGAAAAAGTCACTTTTTCTTAGTCACGAGTTACTTTATTTTTGAAAAAAAAGTAGCCTATGTTTGACCCCGGGTTTTAAGCTATCTCCCTGTACAATTAATTCAAAATAGGTTCAACAGTTTCGACATGTAAGCGTAACAAACAGATAGACACACAGACAATTGCATTTATAATATTAATATGGAAGTATGAATATTTTAAAATATAAAGCACTGACTGTTGTAGGCAAGAATAATCAAGACGATAACGTCAAACCCGGTCGCGATGCTGTCGTATTTTACCGGTTTGTAAATGTTGCAAAATTTGTAAATATTTTAATTAGACTAACACTTATTGTAATTGATGCTGAATCGACAGTTTACATAACGCTGATCTCATTTTACATAGAAAAAATAATATAACTCGATAGTAATTCGACCGAAACGAAACCAATTCTATTAGATTTAATTGTCTTATGCGAGTGTCTAAACTATATTGCAGAATTTATTGGCAATATCAATTTTTATTAGTCTGAAGTCGATTGGCCCGTATTTGAGCATTACTTTTATGACTATTAGCGTTTTTTTACAACTTCTATTGAAATCGGTTATTCGAGGTTTTTACTTTAGAGCTTTTGCGAAATTTATGGCTTTTATTGAATTATAGTAAACAAACTTACTTAAATACATATCTCCACGCTAGATCCTTTACGAGATTGGCCGAGGTAATCGAGTGCCATAAGTCACGATCCTTGCAGATTTATCTTACTTCCTCTACATTCAGTACTCTATATAAATACGCCGATTGCGAAGACTCTTGACATCACCTTCGGACAGTACCCGATCACTCTGATCATTGTATGTCAGTCTTTGTCTTCTCCGGTACCTACATCTTCCCATATTCTCATTGTATATCTGTTTTGCTAACCATTCTTTCTACATATCCGAGCCAACGGAGCATGACCTTTCTCATTTTTACACCGCCACTTCTTTCAAGCCTAGCTTCTCTCTCACTTCAATATAACGAATCCTCACATATTTTGTAGCGATATCATCACGACCGCGCTGATTCTACCTTCATGCCCTTTCTGATATACCCAACTCTTATTTCCATACAACAGCGTTAGGATGAGCACATAATTATACAGGGCAAGACGGACAGCCTAACTTAACACTGTTCTTTTAGGTAATTTCCCTAAGGCTCCATTCACTCTTCCCTGCACACACTCTTCTTTCGATATTAGCGGTTTATCATCTATCCCTGCTAAAGGCTCATCCAACATAAACAATCTCATCCACTTGCTCCAGCACTACATCATCAAACACAACTTTTACATCCGTCCCGGTTGTTTCCCTTTCAAAAACTAGAACTTAAGTTTTCTTCACATTCAATAGTTAGCCCATATTCTTACAATCATTATTCATAATTATGACCAGTGTTTGAAGCTCTGATTGAGTGGGGCCTAAAAGTACAGCGTTATCCAACAAACCTGTATTTAAAATGTTTAATCCTACAACTGTTTTCATGTGCACGTGTTTTAAATATATAAGTAAACATTTTTAAACTGATTACGAAGGTAAAACAAAACAAATATGTATTATCTCACACAGACACTCTGGTTTACCAGTTTGTCGGCGCCATTTACATTACAAAATTTATCAAATACTACCAAAAATGTGACATACTAAACACAAAAATAAGCAATAAAATGTCTTTAAACGTGATTTCTAATGAATAATAGCTTTATTACAGCTTAATACATTATTTGTTAATCAGATCCCCGTGTTGATCAGGGGTCCATTTTAATTAATTCATCGCCATTACGGCAGGATATTGAAAAAGGTGAACAGTTGGTTATACGAGTCACTATTACCTTGACTACTAGGTAGTGAAGTTTCACAACGTTTCAAATAGGTTTGGTAAAACCACCCTGTTTCTTCCACCATAGCGTCAATGCTTATCAGCGTCGTATTTTGGTTTGGATGGTAAGGTCTTATTTATTTTTTTATTATTCTGCTTGTGTGTTATCTTGTACCTAATTTAAAAAAATCCATATATTATTTTGTAGTTCATTTAAAACAAATTATATGAGACAGAATATTTTGTGACATTTGGTTTTATATATAGCATGTGCGTATACGAAAAAAATTTTAATTTATTTTGTACCAATTAAAATTAATTATACGCGAACAATGTATTCTGTGACATTTGGATTTTATTTTGGAGTGTAGGGGAAATTGTGATCAAACCGTGCCGTGAAAGTTGTTTCTTAATTCATACAAAACAAACTTTCTTTCAAACTTTACAGCGCAAATGTTAAGTTAATTTTGTGAATATTCTTCTTAATATAATAACGACGATGAATTTGAATAAATTATCATTAAATACATATTATTTTTAAAAAGTTTTTTAACTTCCCACTACGTATGTAGATAAGGAAGTTACTGATTTTACCACGATTTTTGAAAATCGAGTTTTCACCAGATGTTCACGTTTAGAGGTCCTAGGAATCTTTTCCGACTATTTTCACGATGACGTCAGTATGTCTATATGTATGTATGTGTATGTAAACATTTAATAACTTTCGAACGGCTGGACTCCTAAAAATCGATTGGATTCCTAAAAATTTGAACCAAATCGGCCTAGGAGATTTTGAGTTTTGAAAAAACCTCTAAAAAATTTGGCGAAACACTATTTCTTTAATATAACTTCCAGATTAATATACCGATTGAGTACAAAAACTAATCAGCGTTATTCCTCAAAAAACTACGTCTAATGCGTAAATTGCATCAAAATCGCTTTATTCGTTTGGGAGAAAACGTTGACGAAAATTTTTGAAAAAAGTATTTTTTCGACATAGCTTCGAAATTTCAAACCAATAATTTTTTGGTATTCTACGATATTTTAGTACTAAAAAAACTACGTCAAATACCGTTTCAAATATCAAAATCCAATCTAATTTCTCAAAACTTATAGTTTAACTTTGTTTTTAGCAAACTTACTTATTTTTTTAAATAACTTCCAAGTTATTTCACTGATTTACTCAAAAATCTTATTATCAGCTTTTCACTTTTAAAAACTGCGTTAAATACCGTTAGTTTAATCAAAAATGGTCAATTTGTTTGGGATTTATCAATGAAGAAAATTAAAAATAATTTTTTTTGACATTGCATCGAAATTTTGCAACCTATCGATTATTTAGCTAAAGCAATATTTTAGATCTCAAAAATTAAGTTGAATTCCATCATCGTTTTTAAAATATATAGCTTTTCAAAAATTAATTTACTGCCATTTTTAACAAAATAGATGTTTTAATTGAAAAATCCCTGCTTATATTATTTACTCTCTTTCTTTACTTTGAGCTCAAAACACCTTAATTTAGGGGAAAATGGGTCAACCTTTTACACATTTTTTTCCTGGACAGCATAGATTATTTTAAATTATTAATCAAAATTAATAATTCATATATCATTTTAAAGCTTACGTTCCCTGCTTTTGACGAAAACCTTGTAAAATACAGACCACATGAATACTAGACACGCCATTGGGAAGGAAACGTGTCGCAACGCATATGAGCAAATGCTCCTATTACTGTCACCGATGTCATACATTTGTAGGTTATATTATATTGTGAAAAAATATAAATAAACCATGTTATATTGTTTTATCGTATCGAATGAGATAACAGTTTAAAAATTACATTTGGAGTGATTTTATTTCATCGGTAAGTAGCATAACTCTGCATGTCAGTGTGTAAATGCAAGCTACACTGACAAACTAAGAAACTGTCTTGAAAGGCGTATCCATTTAATCCGTGGTATAAAAAATATATCAATAACTATACGAGTGTCACTTGTCTACTGTGTATTCGACTATACCTATTCTACAAATTCATGGAGGCCATCTATGAATAATTTTTGTACTTAATATGTTAGCTACATTATTAATTTATACAGACTGACTGGTGAGTTACCTTCAATATTTAAGGACGTGATAGTTGGGGATCATATATGATGAGAAAAAATAACATTAAAAATAAATTGGAAAAAACTTCTTAGTAAACTTAGTAAACATTACACCAAGAATCCTATATTTACCTGCGCCATACTTGGACACCGCGCAGGCGCACGTGTCGCGCAGCGCGCTTTCAACACAGAATACATAGGTAGGTACAAAACAAACAGCGCGGCGTGCTTAGAGAGTTTAATATCCACATTTCACTTATTTCTAGAGAAATATTGGTCAAAAATTAAGCCCCTAATTTTATTATTTCATTTTAACGAGAATTGAGTACCGAGTACTCTCCAGGAGTATCGAATGATCTAATGTATAGATTGATAATGTCATATTATTAATACGCGAAGGAAAACTTTGGACCCCTTTTTAAGACAAATGCGCGAAAGGTGGAGCATGAAATTTAACACAGTTTTTCACCACATAACACGTAGCGTAAGAGTAAGTTACTTGGCTTTAAGGTAAGATGGTCACAGATTCAAATACAGTCACTTCAACATTTTTTGGAACAGATCCCGTGCTCTAGAAAATATGTACACAAGTGCCAAACGCGTGACGTCATGAAATATTGTCATGCTCACCAGGCATG
The DNA here is from genome assembly GCA_036924255.1 of Apodemia mormo. NCBI lineage: Eukaryota > Metazoa > Arthropoda > Insecta > Lepidoptera > Riodinidae > Apodemia > Apodemia mormo. The sequence goes on from JAUPFN010000021.1 coordinate 12,284,495, forward strand.
GAAATTATTGTTAAATTAACTGTTATGTTGTTAAAGTTAATTAATATTTAACAGTTATTTATTTATGTTAAATTATATCAGTAGCCTATATATAATAAGTATTAGAAGCAGTAAAAACACGAAGCTACCAAAAAACGGTCTTCTAGAATAGTTTTAATAACTTTTAACAGTTATTATTATCACGTTCTCCCGAAATATTTTTAATAACAGTATTATCATAAATCAAGTTAGCGAGTAAAAAAGAAACGCTCTCTCAAATATTTGTAATAACATTATTATCATATATCAAGTTATTGGTAATTCAGTGATGCATAAAAATTACTTTTAACAGTATTTGTTAATATAAATAACAGTTGTTAATTGTTAAAAAAATTATTAAAGTATGAAATTTAATATGTTAACTGTTAAATGATCCATGCCTAATCCTCACAAATTAAGCTGGATATGTTTTCAAGACAAGGAGTGGTTGCAGCTTTCCCTCTCTGCACCCCCTCCCTCGGTACGCCCATGGGAACAGATATCTCTCAATCACAAGCGTAGATGTTTAGCTTCTCATTCGCACTGTCAATACTAACATGCAAAATGAAGTAGTCACTTTGCTCGCCTCCATTGGCCGGCCTTTGTTTTGTTATTAGTTAGCCGTTTACGGATCACCACATCATAGAAGTAAAGTTAAAAGTATTATAAAAATAACGAAATCACTCAAAATCAATGTATCGTTCGTAAATTTCGATGTTTTCAACATTGATGTTTTTTATGAGCGATGTTGCATCCCTACGTGTCTACTGTTTGTTAGTTTTTATGTGAAGTCATGTCGTTTGTCGTCAGTGTATTCGAGTTAATTTTATTGCCAAGGCGCGCTATAGATGTTTTAATTTAAATTATTATCATTATTACTATTTGTAGTATAAAAAACGACCATAATTTATGATAATTATAATAACAGATGTCCTCAACTCGGTAGTTACGAAAGTAGTGTCATTGGATGTGAATAATTAATCACATCGTATAATGTGAAGATAATTACATGACATGATTACATAGCTTTTTAGTTAGTACGAAGTCCACACTCATTAAACTAAGGAAATACACAGATTATTTATATTAATTTATTATAAAAAAGTATTTGTATTTTCGTATGTTTGTTACAAATAAACTCAAGTTTTTACTTCAGAAAATTGCTTGAGTTTGGTACGGAGAGTAGAGCATTAACTCACACGTTGAGGCGAGCCAAATTAAATTGACCGATCTCAAAAATTATGTTTTCATTAGAAGGCTACGTTATACCGGTTGTATTCAAGCGGTACCCCGTCTATGTCTGGGTTCCCTTTGAAGAATAGACCATATGACTTTCTGCCAGGCAATTCGTAAATGTTAAACAATTGGTTATACGTGTCCCTACCATCATGACTTATGACTATTAGTTGGTAGAGTTCCGCAACTTCTCGCCCGGGTATTTGGTACCACAGCCTTACCTTTCAAGATGCCAGAGCGTCAATGCTTGTCACTGACGTGTTCCGGTTTGGAGGGTAAGGTAGCCGGTAGACTTATGCATGTAGCATTACCATCCCGCCATATGGATAGCTTCGCACCATTAACGTCTTTGGTGTCTATAGGCAATGGCTTCTATGTCCATAAGGATAGCCTTCTGCTTATTTTCTATCTAAAGACATAATAAAAGGCTAGGTGGCTAGTAGCCCCGATCGTAGTGACTCGCAAAGCCAATGGTGCGCCTCCTAAAGCTGCGTCCCCACTTGTAACAATTAACCGTACACGCGTGTCAGTACCGATTAATGTGGACGTATTTTGTTACGCGTACAATTGTCACGACCTGCAGTACAGTTCAATCCATTCCGAACACTGAAAGAAACTGCCGAACACAGAATAAACGGCAGAACAATGTACGGAGTTACGATCTACTAGCCGAGCCCAGTGTGGACGCTAGTCTGTGTACTGTCACGCATCGAAGCCATGTGTTACGAGCCGATCCATCGGAAGTCGGTTTATTTCAAAGGATTTTCGCTATTGTCCGCGGACCAGGAGACGTCCACACTTGTATTTATGACACGCGTCGATGTACGCCCGATAACACAGACGCAGACAATGGGTTGGAGTGTACGCTATAAAGATCGTTGTATACGTTGTTTAGTTTTGTACTGCGACCTTAGATCAAATATACTATAGATTGTGGGTGGGTTCAAATGTGCAGGTATAATAAATGTAATTAAAATAATAATAGTGTTGGTTAATATAATTCTGTGTTTACGTACCCGAATTGATAATGCGCCTCCACTACATTTTTGTTCTCGTTACCGAATATCTAAAAATAATAGCTCTTCAAAATTTTGAGCAAAAACTAAGAAGCTACCCTAAGCACGTTTTAACAAAATTTCATATTGTGTCGTATAAGGTATTTATTAAGCTATGGTTTATTTTGTAATACAGTTTTTTTTAATATGGTGTTTTGTTTTACACACGAAAATACGTACACAGATATATGCGCTAGTGGTAACACGGTGCCACGTTTTGTGTTAACATTTGTATGGAACACAACATCTATAGTATGTTTGACAATGATATACGGTTTTTTATATCAATGATGTTTGATCTAAGACTGCGCTGTGTCGGTATGTGTAGCAATGCGATGTGACCTTGTGGCTTGTGATCTTGTCAGTGCAACTTATACCGTTCACATTTAGCGTAACTTGTCTGTAGCGATGCCACGCTGTCCGATCCGTTGTAATGTTACAAGTGGGGACGCAGCTCTACGAACTGCCCGCCACAATGGCAAATGGCCATTTTTTAATGCGGGCCTGTACTAATGCGGAGGACACAGTCGTTTAGCTGAGGATACATAAATTGTGTGTTTTTGTGCTTGGTGCCGGCGTGGGACGGGGGGTGAGGGTGTGGTGGAATTGGGTGAATAGTTGTACCGCTGGGGTCTTCTTTTTTGTCCGAACCATTGGTGAGTTTCATCCATTTATGAAACCGACGTCTTTCTTTACGGTGCCATCGCGGAAGACACAACAATTCGCGGATAATATCAAATTATTTCACATCTTTAATAATAGTATAAATTTCTTTATTTTATATAATATTTAGAATGTTATTTACGTATCTACCAGTGAATAACCCAGTTTATGATAATTATTATAATTACTATCATTAACTGTACAGTTGCGGAGGTCACATCATTGAGTGAATAATTAATCACCCTCGTATTATGTGGAGATGATTAGGTATATGACATAATTACTCAATTGTTTAGTTTCGACGGACACTCCATAATCATAGAGATAATATATAGAGTAGAGCGAGCCATAAATGCGTATGTAAGTGAAAATGAACCGTTGATAGAAAGAGAAAGAAAATACATGTATATGTACTTTTTGAACTTTTTATATTTTTTACTTTTGATATTTTTTAAATTAGTAGTATTAGTACACCTAGTTTTTTCCTTGATATTTTTTTTAAATTAGTAGTATTGGTATACCTACCTACAAAGTTTTTCCTCCATGATATTTTTTTAAATTATTAGTATGTATTAGTATACATATAATTTTTTTCTGTAATGATGTATTTTTATATCATAAGATAGCATACAAGCAGATGGGTCTCCTGATGGAAAGAGACAACCATCGCCTATAGACACCAAAGATGTTAATGGTGCGTTGCTATACTTTTGGCGGAATATTAATGCCACATGCATAAGTTTACCGGCTTCCTTACCCTTTAACCCGGAACACAATAACAAGCACCGATGCTATTGCGGCAGGAATAGGTAAGGCAGTGGTACCAAACACGGAACATAATGTAGAAATCTACCTAGTAGTCACGATGGCAGTTGACTCTTATAGCCAATCGTTCGCCTTTTACGAACTGCCTGGCAGAACGGCAGATGGTTTATTCTTCAAACGAGGTCCGGACCAACAAGGGGAAATGTTTTGAGTGCAGACTTCAGCCCGTCACTGCCGTGAATTAGCCAAAAGGGGAAGGAACAATTTCTCACTGGTCATAGCAAACAAGCAGATGAGTCTCCTGATGGAAAGCGTCAACCATCGTCTATAGACACCAAATATGTTAATGGTGAATTGCTATCTAGTCGCGAAGCCTAATGCCATATGCATAAGTTTACCAGCTACTTTACCCTAAAAACCAGAACGCTACAGTGACAAGCACTGATGCTATTGCGGCAGGAATAGTTAAAGCGGTGGTACCAGATTCGAGTGAGACAATGCAGAAATCTATCACCTAGTAACCACGATGTAGTGACTCGTATAACCAATCGGTCGCCTTTTACGACCTGCCTAACAGAACAGCAGTTGGCCAATACTTCAAGGAGCCTGGATCAACTCGGAGGAATGAAAAATGGCATATATAACATCTTGAAAATGCTTAAAAAAGTAAAACCAACGTGCTAGAAATATGTTCGTGAAGCGAAACAAAAGTACAAGTACATTTTAATTTATGTATATCTAAGAGTAAATTTAAAACATAATTTCTAGCAACTTTACGACTACGACACGCTTGAAGGTAATAATATTATAAAGGCGAGTCCGTCTGCCTGTTACGCTTTCGCGGCTAAACTATACCCCATTTCGATGACATTTGGTAAAGATGCAGATCCGAAGTAAAAAATATATTTTTCAAAAACTCTACCCCTAACAAGCTGAAATAAAGGTTGAAACTATGTATGAAATTTTTATTTGATATTTTACTCATATGCAAAGCTGCTTAGTTCAACAAGTAGTCTATGTTTAACCAAATGTCTGACATAAATTACTAGGTGGTAGAGTTCTGCATTGTCTCGCCCGGGTCTGGTACCACCGCCTTACCTATTCCTGCCGCAATAGCGTCAGTGCTTGTCGCTGTCGTGTTCCGGTTTGGAGGGTAAGGTAGCCGGTAAACTTATGCATGTGGCATTAGATCTCGCCACAAGATAGCAACGCACCATTAACATCTTTGGTGTCTATAGGCGATGGTTGACTCTTTCCATCAGGAGACCCATCTGCTTGTTTGCTATCTTATGACATAAAAAAATAAAAAATAAAAATAAAGCCACGTTTCGATCCGGTAGTAGCTATAAAATCAAAAAATAAAGTCAAAAGTTCCTATAAAGTGTAATTTAAATAAAATATTTGGTATACAAGTTATAACTTACTAATAAGTTTTATGAAAATTCTTTTAGTAGCTTCTGCGTGGAACAGTATCTTCTATTTGCTATCATGATGGAGATGTGGTGTGTTGATGGCTGTTAGTGGTGAAGATCACGTCGGGGTCACCACTGTAGCGCCGCTGGTCCCTACCGCTGAAGGGACATAGTGATGGAACCAGCGGGCCAAACTTTTGTCAAATGACGTCATAACTGTGGAGGTTGATGACGTCACACAAGGACAAGGAAGGGGAAAAGGAAGATTTTCCCAGCCAGGCAAGGTGTACTGCCTGGGTACCGAAGTCCTTGTGTGACGTCATCCACCTCCACAGTCGCTGGCGTGTTTCTATTTGGATAAAAAGGAAGCAGTAAATTTTTACATGTAGCATTCCGAATCCAAGACACATATTATAGCCACGCACTATTAACATCTTTGGTGCCTATAGATGATGGTAAATTCTTTTCATCAGTAACCCATTGGATAAATTTCTTCTACTGTGTTCAATCAAGAGACATTGTGTAAAAATTCAGAGGTCTTCTTTACCAGTTTGATGTCTGGGCATCTACAAGCGCGCGTTTTTCCAGACAATTTTTTCTTCACTCTACTCTTTTAGGAATCATTTAAAGGCAGTGGTGTTTGCGAACGGATACGACTTGATGAGTAAAAGAGCTTACTTATTCTTAATAGGCCAGGAACGAAATCAAAATACCTGGTATGACGCATGTCCATGGGTGGCGGTGATCACTTACCATCAGGTACACCTTCTCCTCGTTTGCCCCCTCTTCTATAAAAAAAAGTTTACTGTACAATGAAATAAAATAAAATATATATCAGCACCTTTTTTGTCTAGTGGTCCGTGCAGTGGTGGGCAGTTCATAAAAGCGACGTTACCCAGGATTGGACAAGTGCCCGTTTGGCGGTAGGCTTGCCACCTATCACATTATGGGACTAACGGCCAATTGCACCAATATTGTCTTAGGGAAATTCGAACTAGTATGCTGTCATTTCTTGTCTTTAAAAATGAAACGAATGCGACAGCACGCTACTAAAGACTAAGCTACATTTGTGTATCTTGGGTTTTTTATATCAATGTTAAGCTAAGACATTTTTGGTGCAATCACAAATAAATAAAATTGGAGTGTCTGTTTGTAATATTAAAATAACCGTTTTGTACTAAAAGCGTATGGATGTATACACGGTATATATACCAAAATAACATTTTTTACAATATTTGTTTGTAATATTAAAATAACCGTTTTTTACTAAGTGCATATGGATGTATACACGGTACATATACCAAAATAACATTTTTTGTCTGTCTCTCTGTCGGTCTGTCTGTCTGTGTGTCTGTTTGTTCCGGCTAATCTCTGGAACGGCTGAACCGATTTTGACGGGACTTTCACTGGCAGATAGCTGATGTAATAAGGAGTAACTTAGGCTACTTTTAATTTCGAAATTTTCTACGCGGCGAAGTCGCGGGCTCAGCTTGTTAGACATAAGTATCTTCAGTTACTCGTGGTGCATTTATTGTATTTGTGCCTATCTATTCGAGGATACGGGCTTGAAGATACTTTTTATCATATCACTTCGTATGACTGTACGTACGAGTTAATACTAATAATCCAAACCTCGTATGCGGGATAAACGTTGACTGCTTTGTAGGGTGTTTTCAGTAGTTCATTTTGTAAATTACCTGTAACAAAAAATGTTTAAAAATTAAAATCAGTAAAAAAGTAACAACCAAATTCAATATGCCTATAATACCGCCTCGTTGGTCGAGTAGTTAGCGAACATGACTACGCATCTATGGAGTTTAGGTTCGATTCCCGAAAGGGACAAATATTTGTGTGATGAGCATTTAGGTTTGTATTTCTGAGTTTGGGTGTTTGTTAAATAAATTTAAGTATTTTATATATATTAATATCCTTGACTAAAATCCATATCACAAGCAAATAATTTGCTTAATTTGGGGTAAGATCAATTCGTGTATTTTGTCCACTGATATTTATTTATTTATTATAATAATAATAGATTCTATCGATTTTTTCGGGATCTCATAATTAGACTCTGATTTAATTATATTGAGACCTTAAGTATACCTTCTCAAATTTTGATCTCCCCTATGGTATTGTGGTTAGCGACACTGACTACAAAATCAATGAGGTTATGGTTCGATTCCCCGCAGGAACAAACATTCATATGGCAAGCATTATATGACAAGTGTTTTTTTATATCATAAGATAGCAAACAAGCAGATGGGTCTCCTGATGGAAAGAGTCAATCATCGCCTATAGACACCAAAGATGTTAATGGTGCGTTGCCATCTTGTGGCGAGGTCTAATGCCACATGCATAAGTTAACCGGCTACCTTACCCTCCAAACCGGAAAACGACAGTGACAAGCACTGACGCTATTGCGGCAGGAATAGGTAAGGCGATGGTACCAGACCCGGGCGAGACAATGCAGAACTCTACCACCTGTTAATTAAATATATTTGAATAGTTATCTATATTTTCATACAGCAGAAACTTTGTATACGTTTTTCTAACAAGCAAATGGTGGAATAAGGCAGAGTTAATGTTTATACATATTGCGGAGGAGTATGGAAACCTAATATTTTATATTTTTTATATTAGCATTTAATATGCATTTGAAAAACGTTAAATTAATAAAAATAAACATTAAAAACACTACATTTATGTGACATACATGATAATATACACATACATATACTATTTTCTTTACGGCTAGTATGTTGTCAAAATATTATTTTTTTTAGTATATGATCGAATTTTAACCACAGGGCGATCACTAGTATATGTAATTTTATGTATTAGCACAGAATATCTAATGATACTACCGTAATATTGTTACGAGCTTCCGGTTCGTAATTTGCAATAGAATATGTAATTTTATGTATTAGCACAGAATATCTAATGATACCACCGTAGTATTTTTACGAGCTTCCGGTTCGTAATTTGCAAGAAAAAGCTACTTATATTAACCCGTGTATTTACAACGCAAATACACAAAACAACACAATGTAAAACTTATATACTCTGATAAACACTAGTCACTCACTGTACTAACACTAAACTTAACCGACTACACAATAATTCACTTCTCGCTTCGCACGGGTCGCTCGTACTATCGCTTTCAATCACTGTATAAAAAACTGCTTTCTATTTGTCAATACATCTGTATTTATACCCAAGGTAAAGTTCTACCTGGATCCAGCAAAAACTAAATTGTTCGCTTACGCTTAAACAAAATAACAATTGTAATTGTAAACAACTTATGATAAACAAGTGCTAGTACACGCTATTTTCACCCTTATTTTTTAAAAGAGAAAATTAATTATGGCATAGCTATTCGGGTAACGGTCAACTATTTCTTCTCTCTCTCTTTTATTTCTAGATCCCTCCAGCGTTCCGATTCTTCACGTTTCTAGATTATTCGCAACAGTATCATAGACTAATAAATACCCTTATTACAAGCAAATAAAACTTGTTTACTTTGACCAATTCCTGTAACTTTTTCTGCGATATTTATTTAATATTTATACAAATAAAATTGCCCCACGGACGAACTAACAACTAATTTATATTGAAATTTCAATAACATAATAAACAGCATTAAAAAAACAATCGAAGTATTCAAAAAATATTATTTAAAACAATTGGGTACAACAAACAATACAGGAACAAGTAACGTTAAATATTTTGAACGTAACACAATACGTATCGGCTTCCAATTAGTTCCGAATATCGGAACAAAGAATTCGTGGACATGAACGTGCTTGGATTTAACATTTATTTTGACCTTCTGACCTCGGTTTAACTGTAACGAATTGATAGCAAGCTGTGTTATTAATAATTTGACCGCCCCGTTGGTCGAGTGGTTAGCGACCCTGACTACGCAATCGACGGGGCTCTGATTCGATCCCCGTCGGGGACAAGCATTTGTGTCATGAGCATAAATGTTTGTATTTCCGAGTTTGGGTGTTTATTGAATATATTCCAGTATTTATATATGTATTTCTATGTATTAGTATCGTTGACTAACACTCACAACACAAACTAATAATTTCTGTAAGTGTAATTTGTCCCGTAAATATTTATTTATTTAAATACATTAAACCTGTAACAACCTACTTCCAATCTTGACAAACTTCCGATCTTTGACCGCCCCGTTGACAAAACAAAACTAATAATTCTATGGTCCCATTGGTCAAGTGGTTAGCGAACCTTTTTTTTATGCCATAATATAGCAAACAAGCAGATGACTCTCGATAGAAAGAGAGATATATATATATATATATATATATATATATATATATATATATATATATATATATATATATATATATATACCAAGGATAATAATGGTTCCTTGCTATCCGTGTGGCGGGATGGTAATGCTATATGCATAAGTCTATCGGCTACTTTACTCTCCAAACCGGAACACGACAATGACAAGCATTGACGCTATTGAAGTAGGAATAGGTAAGGCGGTGGTATTAAATATTCGGGCGAGTTGTTGCGGAACTCTACCACCTAGTAGTCACGATGTCGTAACATGTGTCGCTAATCGGTCGCGTTTTACGACCTGCCTGGCAGAACGGCAGTTGGTTTATTCGTCAAAGGAGCCCGGACTAACACGGGAGAATAACTTTTTTTTATTATCGATAAAGCGCTTGACCACGATCTCGCCTGATGGTAAGCTGAGTCCTAAGATGGAGCGCCCTTTCTAGAAGGTACCTGTTCACTCTTATCTTGAAGATTCTCAGATTGTACTCGTCCGGGAACACAGACTCAGGAAGCACGTATCAGTCCTTTGCGGTTCAAATGAAAAAAAAAATACGAATCCATGACCTTCGGGTTCGATTCCCGACAGGCCAAAGTAAGCAAATTATTTGCTTGTGTTATGGTGTTAGTCAACGATACTAATACATAGAAATACATATATAAATACTTTTACATACATAATGTACACCCAAACCCAGAAATACAATGTTTGCCCCTGTCGAGAATTAAACCCAAACCCCATCGACTCGTAAATAGGTTCGCTAACCACTCGATTGTCGGGGCCGGAATCATACTTCTTGTTATTGAATAATTCTGTAATAAGAAGACAACGTGCTTAAAGTAACATTAATTCTGACCTCGCCCTAACGTTGCGTAGGGAGTAAAATAAATATGAAATAGCGATAATAAAAAGTGGAAGCTTTCAAGCCCTCGTAAAGATAACACGTTGAGTAATAGAAAATAAAGTCCTAAAGTTTTTACAGTGAAACGCCTCAGATCTTATGTTTTTACGTGTTTTATAATAGAGATTTTTTTCCTCTTATGTTACTCTTAACTGACTTACAAAAGAGGCTGTCGAGGCGAGAGATGCTCGAAACTAATAACAGTAATACCACAGAATACTGGAGAGTAACAAAAGTCAATGTACATACAAGTATATTTGAGCAACACACATAGACACCTCTCACGGACGCGCTATCTCGGAATAGTTCGGGGCAGTTTGTTCCGAATATTACTTATATGTACATTGACTTCTGTAAGTCTCCAGAATGTGGTAACACGCATCAAATTTGACTAGCTGTACTCTGCAGCCCGCGGTATTATAACAGTTTCTGTGAATCTCACGACTTATTTTTCCAGGATAAAAAGCACGTAGTAAAAGTAGTAATAAGTAAATGTGCTATTTCAAGTCATCATCTATACCTGTGCCAAATTTCATCCAAATCGGTTTGTCCGTTTTCACGTAAAAGAGTAACAAACATACATCCCCGTGTTCATCACGGCCTCCTTTGAAGAATAGGGCAAATGCCGTTCTGCCAGACAGGTTGTAAAAGGCGATCGGTTGGCTATTTGAGTCACTACCATCTCGCCCGGGTCCGGTACCACCGCCTTAGCTATTCCTGCCGCAATAGCGTCAGTGCTAGTCACTGTCATGATCCGGTTTGGAGGGTAAAATAGCCGGTAAAATTATACATATGGCATTAGACCTCGTCACAAGATAGCAACATACCATTAACATCTTTGGTGTCTACAGGCGATGGTTGACTATATCCGTCAGGAGACCCATCTGCATGTTTGTTATTAATATATTTATATAATTTTTATACTGTCACATTTTATATCATAAAATAGCATACAAGCAGATGGCTTCTCTGATGAAAAGAGAACATGCTTCCTGAGTCTGTGTTCCCCAACGTGTACAATCTGGGCATCTTCAGGAGGAGAGTGAACAGGGAACCTTCTAGGGAAGTGCGTACCATCTTAGGCCGCATCTTAGCTTACCATCAGGCGAGATTGTGGCCAAGCGCTTCCCTATCGATAATAAAAAGAGACAACGGATTAATCTCAAATATGATGAACCAGAAGTTGTAAAGGATTTTTTTACCAAAAATATAAAATCACGTATTTTAGGGTAACAAAGGGGTAATTTCGGGGTCCATAGGAAGGTTTTGATGTTTCAAACGTTTTCTAGTCTTCATTACTTACAATTATCTTATTTAAAAACTAACTTACTTCGCGGATCATAGCAAAAATTAATTTCATCATTTTTAATAATGGATTTCCGCAAGGTAACGCCAGAATCAATAAATTATCACAGTTTTAGGCTGTTTTTTTAAACAGAAATTATTGTTTTATTTTTGTTGAAAAAAAAAAACGTTTACAACTTTAGGTTCATTAAATATGTGTGTCTTTATGTAATTTTTTATGGGAAAAAAAGGAATCTAAGAAAATCATTTCTTTTTATTCACTGTTTTTGCGTTCTCTGCCCATTTTAATGAGATCCCCATGATAAAAATCACTTCAAAAATTACTAAAACACACGTTATATTATGTGCCTATTATTTGTGAGAAATTTTCTGAGTATAATGTTCATTACCAGACTCATTTAACAAAAATTAAAAACATCGCTTCTGTGGTCTAAGGGTCTGGTGTCAGGGTTGATCACATGAGGTCCGGGTTCGATTCCCGGATCAGCAATTCAAATATGTTTTTTTTTCAGTTTCCTGATAAAAACCACGTTGCCCGGGATTGGACCCATCTGCTTGTTTTGCTATCCTGTGAAATTAAAAGACTATTCCGCAGTGGGATATTTACTAATTCATCGTCAATGGTGAACGAAAATGTAATTCTATATCGATGATCGTCAAATATCACTACATAGTATTAAACAAAGTAGCTTTCCGCTGTTTGACTCTAAGCTCTATGCATGCTTAGATCTTTAAAACTACGCAACGGATTTTGATACGATTTTTTTTAGATAGAGTGATTCAAGAGGAAGGATTATATGTACAATAACAGCTATTTTACAGTAGTACTGTTATAAATATATTTAGTAAAACAACGTTTGCCGGGTCAGCAAGTAATATATAAGTCTTATAGATCTTCACAATGTGTGCTCTAGAATAACATATATGCTCCGAGCTTCGAACCCTTAAGACCGGATTTTTACACGCTTCGAGGTCAACATTCCGATCCCGTGAATCACAGCAGACAGACCTTTGAGACTAGAGGCAGGGGACCGTCGTAAAGATGTTTGAACACAGTTTATTAACCATCTCACAGATGTTCCGTTTCTATTAAAAAAACAGTAAGTTTCAATCGAGATCTGTGGTTTCGATTTACGTTTAAAAAGGAGGTTATCATTTCGACAGAATATTTTTTGTTAAGATTTTTTTTAAAGATACTCTTTTGATGTTTCTGTGAATTTGATGACAAATAAAAATATCTTCACTAAAAGTACACTCACGACTAGCCGAAGATACTTTGTACCACCACCACAATGTAATAGATGGCAAGCCTATCGTCAACCGGGCACTCAACCAATCCTGGGCAACGTTGTTTATATTAGAAAACTGGAAAAAAAATTTTTATTGCCCGACTTGGGAATCGAACCCGGGACCTTATGTGGTCAATACCGACACCGGACCACTAAACCAAATATGCGACATTTTCATCTAAAGATAGCAAATAAGTAGAAGGCATATTGATTCTGGTTTACAGAAGTTACAGTGGTAGGAACGAGAGGTGGGCCCATTGCCCTTAAAAAGCAGAAGGCACTCCTGATGGACATAGAAGACCACTCAATACATATAGAAACAAAAGATGTAAATGGAATTTTTACATCTGTGTAGCGAGAAAGTAATGCCACGTGTATCAATTTACCGGCTACTTTACCCTCCAAACCAGAACATGACATTGACAAGCAGCCGAAATATTGCGGCAGAAATATTTAGGGCGGTGGTACCAGACCCAAGTAAGGCGTTGACCTTTATCACCTGACAAAAGGGCATTATCAACAGGCTAGAAACCTAATTATTAACAATAAATCTAAGCTACTATTAAAACTTGGCCTTCCAAGATAAGTTTTATCTAGAGTGCTAAAGTTTAAGTTGAGATTTATTTTTGAACTTAAATCAGAATTACGATTGAATTGCGATAGTTCGTAACAATTCTCGCCGAGTCATTCTGCATCGAGAGCTTATGAAGACAAATAGTACGATTTATTTTATCACTAGTGTCGCCCACGGCTTCGTTCATGTGGAAATTTAAAGAGGATTGTGATATTTTAGGGAAACAGACGTTTTGGCTAAAATATACTTCAAAGAAAAATGTTCGCACGTTATTTATTCACCTGCGTATATAGCAAATAATAAGAGCCTGACAAGACCTAATTTGTTGAAATTGATGTTATTTAAGCAGTTTTTTTATGAAAAACTATTTGTTATAGCCCATCACAAAAATAAATGTTAATATAATATTCATCACATGTCAAAGACCTTGGCCGGACTCAATACATAATTGACAAAATTGGGTCGATAGAAAATAATTGTGAAGATTGGTCTTGAAATCGTCATTAAACGGATCTATATCTTTAATTTTTTGATGTATGGGTCTGCAATTAAAATCATGAAGTCATCATTCATACCTAAACCGCTAGCGAATCATATTTGACAAATAATCTACACATATTTTTAATTTCAATATTTATCTGTCGCTGTTGCCAGCGACTTCGTCCGCGCGCACTTCGTTTACTCCGCACAGCTCCTCCCCCGTAGGTAATAACTCGATAATATGTATCCCATATCCCGACCTGTTAGTAATATTCATGTAAAATTTGAAGTAAATCCATGCAGTACTTTTTGAGTTTAGCCCGGATATACACACAGACAAACAGACAAAAGTTCTAAAAACTATATTTTTGGCTTCGATATCGATTGTAGATCATGCCCCAAGTACTCTTTTAAAAAAGAAGCAAGAAGAGATAAATAAAAGCTGCGTAAAACGTTGGTATGGATTTTGTTAGATATTTTATCCTAACTAAAGGACGTTTTGGATTCTCTGCTAGATTGATTTTGCAATTTATTCTTCTACTCCTTATAAAAATGATTGATAGGGCAAATCAACATTATTGCGTTCACTGAAATTTAATAATTTTACTCAAAATGTAACTTGGGATGTCTGTTGTAGATGTCTAATCACAATCAAATTATTATTAAAATTCTGAATTATTGAATCTTTTGTAAAATACGTCAAGTCGCAATGTTGTAATGTTTAATAAGGAAATTTCAAGGCGGGTTTATTTACGCCATTATTAAATCCAAGTGTAATTGTTGATCCGGGTGAAGAATGTTGAATGAATGACTATTTCTTTAGTATGTTTCGTGACGTTGTTCCTTTACAGTTTAAAAATGTTAATGATGTGTTCGTAATTTTGTTAGAACTACGAAAATGTTAATTGATTCCATTTATTATTGTATTACGATTAAAATACATGAATGGAATCAACTAATGTTATGTTTATAAGGTACAAATATTATTATAAAAATGCACTTATGGTACGGGCTCTATATATGTTATAAAAAGTGTAAAAGTTTCTGAATATATATGTATATGTTTTGACATTACCTACATAGTTATATTACCCACTAGTTGTGCTCGCGACTTCGTCCACGTGTAAAAACTCCTACAATAAAATTATCCTAAGTTACCCACTCCTTGTTACATCAACTATCTGCGAATGAAAGTTCTGTTAAAATCGGTCCAGCCGTTTCAGAGATTATTTCAATATTACAGACACTCTAATTTTATTAATAACAGAATAATAAAAAAACTAACAAGAGAAACTTTTGTCTGCTTACTGGATGGCTTCCTATAAAGAATGTATTAATTGTTTCTATTGTTAATGTTTATTTTGTGGTAATCAAACATGAATTGATTGTGGAAATAGTTTAGAAATTATATACTGTCGCTAGCGGCTGCTTAGCTTATTCAAATAAAGTAGTGATATGTCAATGAATGATGGTAAGAACCGTCAGTTTATAAATAACTATTAGTTACTCGCGACTTAGTTTGCGTGACCAAAAATCATTACTTCCCTTTGCTCAGTTAGGTAAAAAGTAGCCTATGTCACTCCTTGGTAATGTATATTTTTAAAAGTGAAAGAATTTTTAAAATTGATCCAGTTGTTTTTGAGTCAAAGAAACAAAGAAAAAAATCATATCTTTCCTCTTTATAATATTGTTTTAGATAATTTAGTCAGCTTGAATGCTAATCGAGACTTTATATTTTTTTTGCTTTTAGTACGCAGCTGTACGAGCGGATAGCAAAAGAGCGGCCAGCATTATAGATTGTTTCTTTAATTACACGAGTTATACGTATCCGTATTTTGTCAGTCAGGCTGTATGTTCCATTATAACTTGCGGATTGGGTTCGTAATGTTGAATTGAGAGAAAGAGAAATTACGGCTAAAAGAAAGTGTCAGTGTAAAAATGAGAAAAGGTATGCTCCGTTGTTTCGAACACACAATGAATGGCAAGTGAAAAATAAACAAAACGGATATACAATGCGAATGAGGAAGGATGTAGAAAGACCATTTCTGACATACCTACCATGATAAAATTAATTAAGTACTGTCCGAAGGTGATGTCAAGAGTCTTCGCAACCGGCGTATTTATATAGAGTACTGAATGTAGAGGAAGTAAGATAAATCTGCAAGGATCGTGACTTATGGCTCTCAGACTACGATGTATGAAGAGATGTATGTATGTATTTATTTACTTTTTTATATATAAAATGATACCCGGGATTGGAAAGTGCCCGGTTGGCGATAGGCTTGCCACCTATCATCACATTTGTGGGACCAAGTATCTTCGGCTGATCGTGGGTGCACTTGTTGTACCTCTGCCTACCCCTTCGGGGATATGGGCGTGAAGATACTTAGTGAAATTTTAATATCACGGCTTTGACAATATAATAAAAAAAACCTGCGATATATACAATGACAAAATGTTATAAAATCAAATTACTGAAACCGCATCATTTGTGCCACATGAGTACGTCACGTTAGACGGAAACCTTCGGAGAAGTTTCGCTAACAATCCCCATGGAGTTATGAGTACTGTAAATGTTTAGGTGCGTGTATACGCATATCCTTGGTTTTGAACACGGCAATTAGGGGAGACCTCAAGGATATTTCGTGTGTTTCAGTTTGCTATGCTTCACGCAATGAAATTAATTCTATAATAAATTCTATAACAGAAAAGAAAAAGATTTTTTTAATTATACAAGCGACAGTTGTCATCAAATGTTGAAAGTTGCCGTTTTGGGAATTGGAATTACAAGGCGGTAAATCGTAGTGCGTACCATGATCAAATTGGTCGAGTGCTGTCCGAAGGTGTATTGAATTTTCAAAACCGGCGTGTTTGCATGAAAGGAAAGGTAGGGAAGGAAGGTATGGAAGGAAGTTAGGTAAGGAAGAAAGATACCTAAAGAAGGAGGGTACAATTATGAATACGCAGGAAGCAAGACAAGTCCGTTTGGACAGTGGGACTCAATTCTTTCTGCCTACCATGTAAATTTGCTGTACAACTTTAGATAATGTAATGTAGGGTAGCGTTAGAAAAGTAGAGTCGTGGTAAGGTAGAATAGGAAATATAGGGGAGAAAGATATGGTAGGTAGGGTAGTAACAATTAAAAAAACCGTCGTAGGGCTTTTTTTAATTTAAGAAAATGTTAGTTCGTCAATTTTTGGCAGTGCCATAACTGCCTATTACATGGGGCACACTAAAAGTTTTGCACTTCTAGCTAATCCGAACTATTTGAATTTCGAATGTTATATTTTTAAAATGCTGCAACCTTCTTAGTAATAAAAAAACAATTAGCGAGAAATGATTTGTCAATTATTTTTTTTTATCATACATCAATGTTCTACATACGCAACGAAAATGGAATTAAGTCGAAAAGATTTTAGAGCGATGATTTTTTATGATTTGAAAAGTTCTCTTTCTCCGCAAGACACTGCCGCTCGTCTTCAAAATGCTTTTGGGAGAGAAGTACCTTGTTTGAGCACCGTTAGGCGATGGTTTGCTGAATTTGAGAGAGGTCGAGTTTCTTTACAAGACGAATTTCGTGAAGGGCGGCCTTCAAGTGCCGTCAACCAAAATAATGTGGCTACTGTTAAGCGGTTAATTGAAGAAAACCCCCGGATTACCTATGAGACAATTCGAGGACTATTGGGGATTGGTATGAGCCAAATTCAGAAAATTTTACACGAGGAATTGAATGTTCTGAAACTTTGTTGTCGTTGGATCCCTTATGAACTGACAGCGGAGCAGAAGCGGGCTCGCGCGGAATGGTGCTCACAGGTGCTAATGAAGTACGACCACGGACATTCTAATGCTGTTTATGACATTGTTACAGGAGACGAAACGTGGATTTATTGTTTTAAACCCGAAAAAAAAACAGCAATCTTGTGAATGGGTGTTTGAAGATGAGAACAGGCCAACAAAACAAAAGTGAGACGGGCGAGAAACGTTGGTAAAAAATGATCGCGGGTTTTTCTCAGCTTCGGGTCCCATCTGTACAATTCCACTTGAAGATCAAAAGAGTGTTAATACCGAGTGGTATTCTACCATTTGTTTACCCAGGGTGTTAGAAAAAAAAGGGAAAGACGACCCAAAAGCCGCATTCTCCTACACCATGATAACGCTTCTTCACACACGGCCAACAAAACAAAGTCATTTTTAGCTTCCGAAAAAGTACATCTCGTCACTCATCCTGCGCATAGCTAGCACCCTGTGATTTCTGTATTTTCCCCAAAATCAAAGATTTGATGAGAGGTTTTACTTTTACCAACTCGGAAGAGGCAGTGATAGCGTTCAATCAGCACGTAGAAAACATGTCTTCAGATCTGTGGTCCTCCTGTTTTAAAAAATAGTTCGATCGCATGAAAAAATGTTTAAAATGTAAAGGAAATTATTTTGAAAAGCAATAAACATAATCTTTTGGTTATAACATGTTGTTTTTTTAAGTTACGCAAAACTTATAGTATGACCTACGTATTATCTATGGTGTACCTCCAAATTTCCTGGTTTAAGTACAATGAAAAAAAAAATGTGTTATTAATAAACCAAGTTGATTATGCGTGCGTATTAACGCTTCCTTTATTGCATGCACAACGATGTAGCAATACGTGGTAACGAACACAACAAAACGGGCACTTACTCAAGTGCACGATTAAACTTATACTAGCTGCAGCGTGCAGCCCGCTGCATCACAAAAAATTCCGCAAGATCACGTAAATTTTCCGGGATAAAAAGTATCATCTACCTGTGTGCCAAATTTCATTCAATTCCGTTCATTCATCCATCCAAACATCCAAACTTTCGCATTTATAATATTAATATAGATTCAGACCGAAAAAATACGTAACATTGCTCAAAGCTATCTTTTCTAAATTATAAACAGCTTAACCTCATTACAATAGGGCAAGATCATGTGAAACTTTTTTATTCGAAAGAACAGGTGGTTAAGAAAAGCGAACTCCAGAACATTTTGAAGAAATAAGACAATAAAAAGTTTCTGAGCTCGTTATAGTTTCCGAGATGTTTCATCAATATGACGCATTTTTAGAATTTCTTCCCTATATTTGTGTTTGAAAGCTTCAAGAATCGAGCACACTTTGACTTTCCTTATTTCCATTCAGTTACAAATTTGTAATTTTTCTTTTACATCACATTTTTTGATAAACCTACATAAATTTATATTTTATCATTTCTGCATTAAAAACAATGTAACTTCATTACAATAGGAAAAGATCAAGTGGTACATTTTTATTTGAAAGAGAAGGTGGTCAGGAAAAGTGAACTCCAGAACTGTTTGAAAATATAAGATACTAAATGTTTTTTTACTCGTTACGGTAAACGGTTTCCAAAATGTCTCATCAATATGGCGCATTTTTACAATTACCTTCCTATCCGTCTTTGGAAGTTTCAAGAATCGAGTACACGTTGACTTTACTTATTTCTTAACGGAAACTTTGGGCATAGCCGGATTAATATGGGAATTCTGCCCCCATAACTTCTTGGACTCATACTTAGGGGGTCGATTTGGTGTCGAATGAAAATAATTCACACCAATTTTTAGCTCTTTAACTCAAACGGTATTCGAGAATTTCAAAAAAACCTGTTTTTTTAAAAATTATTTTTATTTTTATAGTAAAATTCGGAATTGATTAATGATGATTTTTTTCCTAATTCTTACGAGTCCAAAACATGAAAAAATCATATGATCATGATTCTCACATAGAAAACCGATTTTTAACAGAGAAAAGAAATTTTTTTTATTTTTTTTCAGCCTTTTTGAAATATGTCACTCACCTAAATTCGTGAGAAAATGTCTTTTATACTCCTCTATACTCACGATTTTTTTTGAATTTTTAGAAATGGTGGAACAATTAAAAAAAAATAAAAACTCATTTTTTTTAAAAAAATCTTGCGTTTTAACAAACTTACATTTTTTTTAGTACACATAAATACGTGTCACAGTCAATTACAAAGATTTTCTACGTATTTATGTGTAATAAAAAAATGTACGTTTGTTAAAACGCAAGATTTAAAAAAAAATGAGTTTTTAATTTTTTTTGAATTGTTCCACTATTTCTAAAAATTCAAAAAAAATTATGAGTATAGAGGAGTATAAAAGACATTTTCTGACGAATTTTGGTGAGTGACATATTTCAAAAAGGCTGAAAAAAAAAAATTTTCTTTTCTCTGTTAAAAATCGGTTTTCTATGTGAGAATCATGATCATATGATTTTTTCATGTTTTGGACTCGTAAGAATTAGGAAAAAAATCATCATTAATCAATTCCGAATTTTACTATAAAAATAAAAATAATTTTAAAAAAACAGGTTTTTTTGAAATTCTCGAATACCGTTTGAGTTAAAGTGCTAAAAATTGGTGTGAATTATTTTCATTCGACACCAAATCGACCCCCTAAGTATGAGTCAAAAAGCCATGGGGGCAGAATTCCCATATTAATCCGGCTATGCCATTTGTGACTTTTTTACGTCATATTTTTTGACAGACCTACAAAAATGTAGTTTTTTATCTTTTCTACATTACTAATGTTAGTCCGGGCTATTAAAGGAATAGACCGTCTGCCAGGCAGTTAATAAGAGGCGAACGGTTGGCTATGCAAGTCACTTCTATCATGGCTACTGGTTGGTAAATTTGAGTTCTGCAAGCTCTCGCCCGCGTCTGGTACTGGCCTTACCTATTCCTAATGCAATAGCGTCAGTGCTAGTCACTGTCATATTCCACTTTGAAGGTAGTCGGTAAACTCATGTAAGTGGCATTAACATATTTGATGTCTACAGGTGATCGTGTTTCCTTCCATTAGGAAAACCATCCATTTGTTTGCTATCTTATAATATAACGTCAATAAAATCGGGAAAGATCATGTAAAACTTTTATATTCGCAAGAGCAGGTGGTCAGAAATAGCGAACTTCAGAACCATTTAAAGAAATAAAGCACTAAAAAAGTTTCTTAGCGCGTTGTAGATTCCGAGACGTTTCATCAATATGGCGCATTTTTACTATTCTTCGCGCAATATTTGTCTTTGGAAGCATTGGGAGTCGAATACACTTTGACTTTCCTAATTTCTTAAAGATTACTTTGTGACTTTTTTGTGTCATATTTTTCCATAGACATACGTTAATACAATTTTTTTATAATTATTTTTTTATCAATTTACATTAGAGAAAGATCTTGTACTTCAAAACCGTTTAAAAATATAAGGCACTAAAAAGTTTCTTGGCTACTTATGTTTTTCAAGACGTTTCATTTTATCTATAAAGTGCATTTTCATGATTTCTTCGCTATATTTGTCTCTGGAAGCTTCGAGAATCAAGTACACTTTGACTTTCCTAATTTCTTAACGGTTATAAATTGCCGACTTTATTTTTGGCAGAACTTTTTAATACCTTCGGTATTAACACAGGACTTTGAACTGTTATATTTTTTTTTTGAAAGAATCTCAAAATCAACATTTTTTATTTATGTAAATATATGTAATAATATAAACCTATAAGTATATAAACTACACTAATATTATAAATATAACTAAATAAAAAAAATCCCAAAAACTACTGGACCGATCTTGAAAATTCTCTTATCATTAGAAAGCTACACTATCCCAAAGTGACATTTGCAATATTTGACGCAAAAGGAAGCAATGACTGAGGAGAAAGAATCTCGCAAACGAAGTCGCTGGTAACTGGCAATGATATAAATAAATATGATTGTTATACTTCCTATAATAAAATAATTCTTAATTTATTTTATTTTACAGGAGAACTTACAGCTTCTATAATAATTAATGTTAAAATATCCATAGATAAGAGCTAATAACAAGATTTCACATCACTACATATTATAAAACAAAGCCGCTTTCCGCTGTCTGTCCTTATGTATGCTTAGATCTTTAAAACTACGCAACGGATTTTGATACGGTTTTTGTTAATAGATAGAGTGATTCAAGAAGAAAGTTTATATGTATAATAATTAATACAGCAAAACAACGTTTGCCGGGTGTGCTAGTATGAATATATTTAATATTACAAAAAAATGCGTCTACTTCAAATTCAGTCGAAACAAAAATTATATTTTAACTCTCTAATAGTGATTAAAATTTGACCAAAGACTTAAGAATAAAATTTCAGTACAGAAAAAACTATAGGGTAATATTAAGAAATAAATAGTTACCTATGAAAAGAAAAATAGCCTTCATCGTGTCGTGTGCAAAAGCTAGTTTCCTATATTTATTTTCCTTATGATATATAAGCTAACAATAATACGAATAACACCAAACATATTACAAAAGTAAATCAGAAGCATCACAATGCGCACATATCATAGCGAACCATTAATATTCGCTACACCCTCGGAAACGCACCATTTATTTCGTTTACCAACACAGGGCTGTCAGTGCAAATCACTAATGGTATTGGAAGACAGCGGTTAATTAAGTCTTTCTAATTTAATGTATAGCTTGTTTTACGTTCCTTAAGGCTATAATCAAAACAAATCGCCTTTAATGGCACGCAATATAAGACATCAAATGGATTAAATCGTTTGTTTATTTATAATAGGACTAGTTGACTCGCGTAGCTTCGCCCGGGATAGCGTCCGCTATATCTTACAACTAGATGGTAGAGTTAACAAAGTCCTGGGCGAGATTATTTTCCTATTCCTGCCGCAATAGCTTCAATCCTTGTTATTGTCGGGTTTAGGTTTGGAAGGTAAGATAGCAGGTAGACACACCATTAATATCTTTGTTGGATATAGTCGATGGTTTCCCATAATATCAGGAAAGTCATCTGCTTGTTTCCTGTCGAATGATATAAAAAATATAGACGACATGTTGGATTAACATGTCGTTCATAAAGTTTTTCATATAAAATTTTATTCCCTTTTTTAGCCTCTTAGGGGTTGATTTTTGAAAAAACCAGTAAGCCTTTATTTGGCCCCGGGTCTTTAACTATTTTCGTGCCTAATTTTATCAAAATCGGTTCAGCGATTTAGCCGTGAAAGCGTAACAACCGGACAGATAGACTTTCGCATTTATAATATTAGTATGGAAGTATGGATAGAAAGGCAAATGGTTGTGTCCATGGGAAGACATGTCATCGCTCATAGACACTAAAATATGTTAATTGCCATCCGTGTGGCAGATATTTAAAGCTACAATTATAAGTTTGGCGGGTACCGTACTTTCCAAATGAGGACACAGAAATGGCAAGCACACAAGCATAATTGTGGCAGGAAACGGCAAAGCAGCCGCACAAAACACGCACGAGATTTTACAAAACTACAACCAAGATGTCACGAGGGTAGCGACATGTTTGGGCAGTTATTCGCTTTTAACGATATGCCTGCCAGGTAGGCATATAGTGTATTTTTCAAAATGGTTACGTTTTTATATCAGTATTTTTAAAGGTTTTGTAGTGGTGTTACAGCAATTACCAGAAAGAGAGCGTCTATTACTTACGTAATTAAATTTTGGCGTTTTTCTTGACCATCACGATTCGAATAAACCATGACATCTCATCAGGGAGGGACTGCCCTTAGGTGAGAAATCTTGAGATTTTGCTAGACCCACTCTCCCCCCACCCCTTCTAATCTCACGTGCGATTTTTCAAAACACGTATTTTTAGTCTATATACCTACCTTAACCTGCATAATAATAATATGCTTACAAGACTTTATATTTACGGTTTTTTACGATTTAGGCTTATTTTAGTAGACACATGTACAATTTAATTAAATCCAGTTTTTCTGTCAAGTTTGTACTGTTCGTTGCGTGAGATTTGGTGAGATTTTGCAAACCCCCTTCCCTATTCAACGCCTCACGCTATTTATGGACGTCCCCAACGTTAGAAATTAATTACCTTAATTTCGTCTTTGATTTATACTCGTATTTAAATCCCTAGAGACAACAACATTCATCTTTGATTTGGAGGCATTAAATATAACATTGAGGATCTTGTTTGTTTCAAATTCATCATAAGATACGAAAGGACGCTATTCAACAGAAAGGCTCAAAATGTTTACGTTCTTTAAATTTTTTTATTAGCAATAATCAACGAGCCTTCATGCGTCATATTAATTCTACCAAATAATCTGGCAACCAATTATTTTAAGATTATTGAAACTGAATATAATATGGGATATATAATGAGTATATTCGAAGAACAACATAGTTTTACGCCGAATATCCGGTTAGGCCAGGGGTCGGCAACCTGCGGCTCGCAAGCCATGTGCGGTTCTTTGGAAGTGAAGCTGCGGCTCTTTAGTTCCATACGCAAATATTTATTTTGTAAAAAAAAAAACATTTTTGAATTTTCTACTCGAACAACCATGCAAAGCCATCACTTCCATTGAATTTGTTTGCTCAATTGTTTGATAATAAAAGTATTATTTATTGTTGGCAAGAAATTTTTTTTGTGGCTCTTTAAACTTTGAAATTTTGAAAAATTGTAATTTTTGACTCTTCTGGCTTAAAAGGTTGCCGATCCCTGGACTAGGGTCTTGGCGGAATCTATATGTATACATATAATAAAATCGTAGGAAAGTCAAAACTGTACATTGAATATTTTTTTTTAAAAGAATACTTGGGGCGTGATCTACAATCGATATCGAAGCCAAAAATATAGTTTTTAGAATTTTTGTCTGTTTGTCTGTTTATCTGTTTGTCTGTATGTATGTCCGGGGTAAACTCAAAAAGTACTGCATGGTTTTACTTCAAATTTTGCATGAATATTACTAATAGGTCGGGTCAACATATAGGCTACATATTATCACGCTATCACCTACGGGGGAGGAGCAGTGCGGAGTAAACGAAGTCCGCGCGGACGAAGTCGCTGGCAACAGATAGTACACAATAAACGGCGGCGTGTTCGTTTCATTAGCGACTTGATCGATGATCGTGCCGGTGCCGGTTGACACCAGTGTTGACCACATGAGGTTCGATTCCCGGGTTGGACAATCCAAAATGTGTTTTTTTTTCAGTTTTCGGATAAAATCAACGTTCCCCGGGATTTGATAAGTGCCTGGTCGGTGATAGGTCATCAGAAATCAGAAAAAGTTTATTCAATAAAACTTTTTACAAGTAATTTTGACATGTCAACAATTTTTTTGAAACTACTACCGGATCCGTGAAAGGCTTGCCACCTATCACATTGTGGGACTAAGTACATATCTTCGGCTAATCGTGGGTGCACTTGTAATACTTCCGCCACCTCGTCGGGGATACGGGCGTGAACATGCTCCAGCCAAATAGTTCACACTATTCGGCCGATTACCGAATACCAAAAAAAATGGCCGAATACTAAATAGTAACCGCATATTCTTGGCATCTCTAGTTTTGAAATCATTTAAAAATATATATTATTTCAGGTTGTTCATAGGTGAACCAATCACTGGCATGGTTATCTTTCAAAGAGACATAAAAATATACAGAGACGACAAGGCATATACAGATAAGGAAACGAGGTCAGACTCACTCACGGAAAGTGGTTTCAGGCAATCATAGTGCTGCTGAGTATGATACGTGATTAGGGTTACAATACTGAGCGCAAAAATTTCACTTCAATGCCAAGAGCTTTCGCGCATTTCAACTCTTAGCATGTTTTATTTTTTCTTAAGATTGCTTTTTATATTGTTTTATTTCCATTCTTATAATATTTAACAGAAATATAACCACCCGGCCGCTTGGTTGAGCGTAAATACATTGATAGCAAAAAGTTATACATGACCAATAATTTGAGTTGTCATGTGCTCCACTGTAAATCAATTTTAATTACGATCGGTCAAGTCGTTCTTGGGTCAAAAGAGGTAATACAGATAAACAGATAGAACACATTTTCAAAATATCGAAATTGAAGGCAGTGAGCCGAGAGTGATAAAAAGAATATTTTTCACGAAATTAGGCAAAAACATTGAATGTAAAAACAGCGTTACAGATTTATTCACTGATAATAAGATGCAACTATTCAAATTAACCTGTAGGATTAAATATTAGCATAGAATTACCACATCCCGTCATATATAACACGGGATAACATAGGAATAATGCATTTTACCGGGATAGAAGCTTAAGCACGAGAAGGTTTTTACTAGATGGTAGAGTTCTGTATCGGCTCGACCTGGTCTGGTACCACCGCCTTACCTATTCCAGCCGCAATAGCGTCATTGCTAGTCACTGTCGTGTTCCGGTTTGGAGTGTAAGGTAGCCGGTAAACTTATGCATGTGGCATTAGACCACGCCACAAGATAGCAACGCACTATTAACACCTTTGGTGTCTATAAACGATGGTTGACTCTTTCCATCAGGACACCCATCTGCTTGTTTGCTATCTTATAATATAAAAAAAGGTTTCTTGTTCATTTTAAGCGGAAAAAATACAAACCTGTTGCTTACATAATGTATATGTTGCTTACGTATTTAACCATTATTTAGTGAGAATAACATTACCAATTATATTATTATTCTCACTAAAATAGAAAGAAAACTATACTTCAAAATCAATACCAAGTCAAGTATCATTAACAATTTCATATTTACTTAATTTAATCTCCGAAAATTAAGAATTAAAAGGTTTAGTAAGTTCTCTCTCTTCAAGAATAGTTCTCTCTGCATACCCCGTAAAGGGTCTGGCATGAAGATAATATGTATGTATGTGACTTAAGGTGATAGTATGAGTACGGATTACGTGGGCAAAGCCGCATTTAATGGCTAGTGAAAAATGAAAAAATACACAAAACATTTACTCCTTTTGTAGGTCGGTCATTAGCTTCAAATACAAGTCAGTTATTTGTAACGTGACCATACGTCCCGTTATGAACGGGACTGTCCCGATTTCAAGTACTTTGTCCCGGTGTCCCCAAGTATATTTCAGAGACCTGAAAATGTCCCGTTTTCCGAAAAATATACACAATAAAGGCACATGAAGTTTTAATTTGTTAGCAATTCGTCGGAAATCCTATTTAATTGAACAGATCTTTGCTAAGGTATGAGCTGAATACAAAAATCGCGCTCAAAATGTTTAATTTTCAATAGGAAAATTATTTATTTCAAAATATTCAAAAATGTTTGGTAGATTTAACTTAACACCGATATTCAATTTCTTTCTTCTCATGAAAATAAATACATCCTATAAACATTACTATAAACAAACATCATTTATTGTTTGCGTAGTTGTTAAAATAAACTTAGTGTCCCGTTTTAAAATAAAACTATATGGTTAGTTAAGTTCAAGGTTAAAACGACATATCTATACATATAATAAAATCGTAGGAAAGTCAAAACTGTATATTGAATACTTTTTTAAAAGAAATACTTGGGGCGTGATCTACAATCGATATCGAAGCCAAAAATATAGTTTTTAGAATTTTGTCTGTTTGTCTGTTTATCTGTATGTATGTCCGGGGTAAACTCAAAAAGTACTGCATCGATTTACTTCAAATTTTTCATGAATATCACTAATAGGGGTCAACATATAGGCTACATATTATCACGCTATCACTATCAGAGGAGCTGTGCAGATTAAGCGAAGTCCGCGCGGACGAAGTTGGGGGCAACAGCTAGTATACATATATAAAACAACAAACAGATCGAAATAAACGATTATAACATCGATATGTTTGCTTTTTCGTGATTGGTTCGCCGCGTTTCATGCTGTTTCGTGATTGGTTCGCCAACTAGCGCTAGAAGACAACGTCATTATATCATATGCCATAAGCAATCACGGCAACGCAAACATATCAATATTATAACGTTATAAATCCTTGGTATAATTATGTGCAATGTAATAAGATAGGTAATAAAGTGAATGCAGATTGCAGTTGCTGCAACAAGTTTTGGCCGTGACTGATTTTGTGAAATGTCGCAAATGCAAATGGCGTTAGATCACGCAGACAGAACCAAACCGGACACAAACACTGCCATTGTAAATTTAATATTCTATTTTATACTTTATTCCATACTAGCTGTTTCCCGCAACTTCGTCCGCGCGGACTTCGTTTACTCCGCAGACCTCCTCCCCCGTAGGTGATAGCTTGATAATATGTAGCGGGTAGCCCATATGTTTACCCGACCTGTTTGTTAGTAATATTCATGCAAAATTTGAAGTAAATCCATGCAGTACTTTTTGAGTTTACCCCGGACATGCATACAGACAAACAGACAAAAATTCTAAATACTATATTTTTGGCTTCGATATCGATTGTAGATCACGCCCCAAGTATTCTTTTAAAAAAATATTCAATGTACAATTTTGACTTTCCAAGATTTTATTATACCTATGTATAGACTAGATGTGCCCGCGACTTCGTCCGCTTGGCAAATATTCTGAATTAAAAGTTTCGGGGTTTTACCCGCAAAGTTCCCGTTCCCATGGGATTTCCGGGATAAAAACTGTCCTGTATCCTTTCTCGGGAGTCGAACTGTATACCAAATTTCATCCAAATCGGCTCCAAAGGCGTGAAGAAAAGACAGACAGATTTACTTTGACATTTTTAAAATTAGTATGGATAATTAATCTATTATACAGGTTGACTAGCTATACGTAGGTTATAAATACTGAAGGAGGCTAGTTCAGTAGGTACTCGATTTTGATACCGAATATGTAAAAAATAGTTACATAAATTTTGACCTAATTATTCAATAAAAATATTAAGTACGAACACCCGTGCATAGATATCATAGTTTACAGGTAGATTAGTTCACGCCCTCGGTGACCATATTTTTGAATATTACATGTAAAGAAAAATCACCGACTATAAACATCAAATATGTTAATGGTGCGTTGCTATCCATGTGGCGGGATGGCAATGCACATGTCTACCGACTGCATTACCCTCCAAATTGAAACATAAAAATGACAAGCATTGACAGAACGGAAGTTCATCTTTTCTTCAAAGGAGCTCGAACCAACAAGGTAAGATTTATTTTTAATTTTTTAGTACCACCGCCTTGCCTATTCCTGCCGCAATAGCGTCAGTGCTTGTCACTGTCGTATTCCGGTTTGGAGGGTAAGGTAGCCGGTAAACTTATGCATGTGGCATTAGACCTCACCACAAGATAGCAACGCAACATTAACATCTTTGGTGTCTATAGGCGATAGTTGACTTTTTCTTTTTTATCTTGATATACCCATCTGCTTGTTTGCTATTTTATGATATTGTTGCGAATAATCTAGAAAAAAATAAAATAAAAGAAAAAGTGATACGGAAAGTGTGTTAGTTTAGTGATTCGGTTTAGTCGGTTAGTTCTAGTGTGAATATAGTGACGGTGTTATTAGCGTTACATAGTGTATTTACATATTGTGTTGTGGTGTATCCAACATAAGTGTGGTAAATGAACGGTTTTAATTGTGTATTAATAAAAAAGTAAGGGTAACAATTGGTATTTTATTGCACAATACGAATTCTAAGCTCGTAACAATAAAAATAAAGTACCCTTTTAATGGAAGAAATCATAAGAATTTCTAAAATGTACGCATTTTTTCAATTGTATTAAAAAGCATAACTACTAAATTTTAAGTAATTTCTTCAACAAATAATTCATTTTTCATACAATATTAAAGGTGCTTTTACCCCTTTAAGGGATGAAATTCAAAAATGCTTATTTCTTTAATCGTATTCAAAAGCATAAATACTAAATTTTAAGTAATTTTTACTAAACAATTTAATTTAATAAAATCATTAACGCCCCTTTTATCCCTTCAAGGGATGAAAAAAAACCTTAAATAAGTGTTCTCTAAATTGTATTAAAAACTTAAATACAAAATTTCAAGTGATTTTTACAATAAACATTGTTTCATACATATTTTAGCGCTCTCTTTTACCCCTTTGAGGGATGAAACTCAAAATATCCTTACATGCATTTCTTCAATTGGATTGAAGAGTATAAAGACTAAAATTCTAGCGATGTTGATTATAAACTCTTTATATTTTATACAAATTTTAATTCTCCATTTATCCCTTTAGGAGACGAAATTAAAAAAAAATCCTAAAATACATACTTCTTTAATTATATTAAAAAGCATAAACATAATATTTAAATAAAGTAATAATATGTCAAGAAGTACTTAGAGTTTGTAAGTTTGTATACGTAGTAACTCAAGTTCAGAGTTTATTTTTGTTTTTACATAACGCATGTAGTATAACGAATAGCCTTTTATTTCGTAAATAAGTGGCGGTGTGGTTTTTCGTATCGTATAGATTTCCTACCCAATTTAATGGCGGCACGCCTAGGGTTTTTCGCGCACACGTTTTACTTATTGAGGTCAATTCGGAGCACTTAAGTAACAATGGTTTCACTGTATTAAATTACTGGTTTTATAACGATATTTTTCCTCCGACGCTTTTACACTGTGCTTTTACCACATTTTAGTTAAAATTTCGAAAGTTTCCGCAGCTTTGTTACAAGTTTAACGAAAACATAAATTGTTTTCATAATTAAGTAATTATTATCAGCAGAGTTCGGAATAATTAAACTTTTTTAGTATAAAATCTGATTAAAATTCACTGTTTAACATAATACGAATATAATGTACACAAGTTAAATTCACTGTGAAATTAAATCAGAATATTTATGTGTAATATATATTCAAAAGAACAATTTGCTTTTTTCGAAAGAAAAAAATTGTTACGTCTTTTAGTATCAGTGAACAAATTACATGAATTAACTCCAAAGTAAGCAAAAAATTTTTTTTCAATCATAAGATAGCAAACAAGCAGATGGGTCTCCCGATGGAAAGAGTCGACCATTGCCTATAGACAACAAAGATGTTAATGGTGTGTTGCTGTCTTGTGGCGAGGTCTAATGCCTCATGCATAAGTTTACCGGCTACCTTACCCTCCAAACCGGAACACAACAGTGATAAACACTAACGCTATTGCGGCAGGAATAGGTAAGGTGGTGGTACCAGACCCGGATGAGACAATGTTGAACTCTACCATCTAGTAGCCACGACGGTAGTAACTCTTATTACCGATCGGTCGCCTTTTACGACCTGCCTGGTGGAACGGCAATTGGCCTGTTATTGAAAGGAGCCCGGGACCAACACGTGGAAATTTTCTTGTGATATGGGTGTTAGTCAACGATATTAATACATAGAAATACATGCATACATACATACACACACATACATACATATTTATTTATTTAATAACGCCCAAACCTAGAAATACAAACATTTATGGGAATTGTACCCGAGCTCCATTGATTGCTTTGGTTAAGGTCGCTAGCTACTCGACCAACGCGAACGGGGCGGTCAAATGTTTGTGTTGATTCTGTGCGTAGAAATAGATGCAGACGCTTCGAAATCATGCGCGGACATAAGGTAATGTTTCTAATCGTAATATTATGGTGTTTTAAAATGATTGTATTTAAGCTTTAATTTCTCTAAAATTTAGCGAACATTTTAAATCGGACAACACCACGCTGAGTAGCGGCCACGGCGTCTTTGATATCGTAACTGTTTACGTGCTTGCCGACACTTTTTGTGTCAGAGTAGCATTTAAGGTATCATTTAAGATTAATTATTTTGATCTGGAAAAAATATCTATTTACATCCACAAAATAATAATACTTATATGCAGGCCTTTTTTCGTCACTTCTTTTTTGGAGGCACGCTAAGCTAATTCTAGTTGTAAATCCATACTTTTTTTGTACCCTCTCTACACCCCTTGTCACTGTGTTTTGAGGAAAAAAATCGAAATATATTTTTTAGTTGTTTAATAACAACATTTTTGGAAATAAAACTTATAGCTGATAATAACTATCTATCACTCTTTTCTTTTCAAGGAGCCGTCTGTAGCAACCCTTTCTTTGGGGGCACTGCGTGCCCTCGCGTGCCCCCACAAGCTCTGCTTATAATAATTATATAAACATAATTGTATTTACCTACCAAGCAGTTCCTACGACTTTCGGACATGACTTACAATGCGCTGTAAGTATATTGCATACCTATAGATTACGGAATTTATTACAAATTCTATTTAATGTTTTTCCAATAAAAATAAATGTTTACTACCAACATAAAGTCATTTTAATTATTAGGACATTTTCTCTAGAGCACAAACTGACAAAGTGTCATTACAACGTTGAATACAGATGTTGTAAATAAAGGCAAGGCTCGTTAAAGCGGTAAACATGAAACTTGAAGAGAGCGCCATTGTTCTTTTAAACGAAAGAATCATTCAAAAGAAATTTTATTTGTGGGAGTTTCCTTATATTTTAACTGTTTAAAGCTCAGTGCTGTTTTAAAAGGAAAATAAAATTTTATGAAAACAAATTTCTTTTGTAACATAAAAACGTGAGAACATTTATGGGAATTATATTCGAGTAGATTAGAACTTGAAAGTAGGAAGTAATGTAGTTTAATTTCGTCAGCTGACAGCTACTCAATGTAACTAACATTGAGTAGCTGTCAGCTGACGAAATTCAACACCCAATGCTTACGGTACGATAACACCGACTTGGTCCGGATTCCCTTTGAAGAATTGGCTGTTTGCGATTCTGCGAGGCAATTCGAAAAAAGGCATAGGTCAAACGTGTCACTACCATGGTTATTACTTATTACTAGACGGTAGAGTACTGCGATATCGCTCCAGGGTTTCATATGGCCTCTTTAGCATTTTCCTGCTCGTACTCGTCACTGCCGTGTTCCGGTTTGGAGGGTAAGGTTGCCGGTAAACTCACGCAAGTGGCATCACATTTTTTTACAGCTAGTGACTTCTTTACATAGAGTGATTGACTTTTGAGCGTTTGCTTAGTCAGAAATTAAATTTGGGCTACTATTTACTAAGGCACGCGCTAAAGGTTGTCTCCTGTGAGAGCGGACTTCGTTAAAAGGTTTTATCACTAATATGAAGGGAGAAGTCATAACATTGCGCTCTACGATAGGCGAGGGGCAAAATAAATGTCCTTGTCGTTGACACTACTGACGACGCTGCCTGTTGTGTGTATACGACACTCCTTAAGTTTATGTTCATCAAGGAGTTTAGTCTATAGAGCGTGACAGAAAGATACACGAGTATACAAACATACATACACTCAAAACACAACCCTCCTTCTTGCGAACTTCAATGAGAAGGTGCAATCCCCGATTTTTCTCAACACTCAACAATACATCAAATTAGTTAAAGTGCAGAGTCCATTAACATAGCTATTTAATTTGATTAATTGACCGTCACCAACGAAAGTTACAATTAATTAGTTTTACCGCGAAAATGTCGTGTATTTTGATTTATGTTTAATGAATGTATAATTAAACCTGACATGGCGTCGCTGTGGGAATTAAAATACAATAATGTTATTAGTAAAATAAAAACATTAGTATACCGGCGTATTCTCCTAGCTTTGTCTGTTTTATATAATAGAATAGCAAACAAAAAACAGAAGGTTGAAATTTTTCACAGGGGTGAGTTTTTTCGATGTAGAAGTGGAATAAGAAAGAATTTTCGAAATCTAAACCCTAAGATGGTGAAATAGGTGTGAAAAATTCTACGAAATTTCTTACATTGACATGTTAGTTTACTAGCGGGCAAAGATGGGCGGGTCATATTGGATATGTTTTGTTTTATATAATAAGATGGCAAACAAGCAGACGAGTCTCCTGATGGAAAGAATCAACCATCGCCTATAGACACCAAAGGTAATTTTAAAGCTAAATTATTCTCGTTCAAATTAGTTCCTTCTCCATTTTGCGAATGTTCCACCATAAACTGTAAATATGAACAAACTGCACATCATATTCTTTGGGAGTGTAATCTCTGCAAGTGTAGCCAAATGCTTGATAGTATACGATGTATATCCGGGGTAATCTACTATTCCGACCTTGTAGCAACACGTGGGAATTTCCGTGCCTTCAAGCGATTTTGTCATACATACTACTGGAAGCAGAATTAAGTAGGGCATTTTCGTAGGTCCTCAAATACCTAAACTACCGTGGTGCAATAACAATCAGGCTTAACCTGATTGTAAACGTCTCATTTCTTAGCAGTTTTAACTTTATCTTACGCTGTCTCCTGCTGTAAAGGGATACTGGATGTTTTTCCTACTCCTCCTATACTCTTCTGATTAAATTCGATGCGGGTTCCAAGACAGCTTAGCTTTTCCCCCAGGGCACCCTGAGCTCGCAACTCAGAGGTTATCAGGAAGGTTGCCGCTGTTGATTCTGATTTACAGAAGTTACAGTGGTGGGAACGAGAGGTGGGCCCATTGCCCTTTTAAAAAAAGACACCAAAGATGTTAATGGTGCGTTGCTATCTTGTGCTGAGTACTAATGCCACATGCATAAGTTTACCGGCTACCTTACTCCCTTAACCGGAAGACGACAGTGACAAGTACTGACGTTATTGCGGCAGGAATAAGTAGGACGATGGTACCAGTCCCGGACGAGACAATGCAGAACTCTACCACCTAGTAGCCACGATGGTAGTGACTCATATAGTCAATCGGTCGCCTTTTACGACCTGCCTGGCAGGACGGCAGTTGGCCTATTCTTCAAAGGAGCCCGGTCCAACACGGGGTAAATATGTCCTTTGTATTGATAATACTGGCTATTATAACAATAATATACAAAAAAACGTGTTATGTACGGACTACAGACACGGAATGAATGTATCGATACTCGAAAACTATTCGTTAATTGAACCTTAACGATAAAAGGTTCGAAATTTCAGTAAAATCGGTTTCCTGAGCAACAAACATGTAGTATTCCACACTGTTGAGCAGAAAGTTTCTCTGAAAACAAACCATTTGAAGATGTGCAGTGCGACTCGATGGCTTTATCGATAAATCATATCGAAATTCTTGTCGAAAAGCCTACATCTATATCATAGTATTGTTTAAAAATTAATTATAATTACAAAACACTTGTACTATTATCACTACATATATATTTTTTTAAAAGTCTACCGGTTTTGCGTATCAACGCATCATCAGGACTGGTAGCTAGACTATATTGACAATTGCATACATTGTACACTGTTTAAGAATTAATATTAATTTGTATTTGATTGCTATTCCACTATTTAAATTTGTGTTTTCTTAATACAGCAGAATAGCAATTTAGCTGATGAGTTTTCTGATGAAAAGAAACAATTATCACCAACACACATCAAATATATTAAGGGTGCATTGATATGAAGCCACATGCATAAATTTACCGGCTACCCTACCCTCCAAACCGGATTAAGATAACAAAAAACACTGACGATATAATTAGAAGTTAGAAGTACTGCTGGTACATGTAAGGCGGTGGTACCGAGGTGGTGGCAAGCAAGTTGTTGCCTAACTCTACTACTTAATAGTCGATAATAGGAGTGATTAAACATTCAATGACTCGCCTTTTACAAGTAGGTAACTTCAGATCCGATCAGATAGAAAGGTAAATAAATCATTTCTTTGAATTTTGAAGGAGGCCTGAAACAACACTGGGAAAACATAGATATCGTAGTGTAACATTGAACATCACTATCAAATCCAAATTCCCAACTAGGGTTACAGTGTGAATGTCGATACATTGTAAATGTTTGCAATCCAACGCTGCGTTATCTAATAAAACGTGTAAATGTGCCAGTGAACGCGAGTGTTGAGGCAAACAGCTAGCTAATCCCACTAGCGACGTTCTATACACGCCTCGTTGACTTTGCCATTGGTTCATGGTAATGGAGGCTTTGTGTTGCGACGAGACGGGAAATTTATAGATACGTGATATTTCTATTATCATCTGAATTATGTTATTAATTGAAAAGTAAATAAAAATATATTTTATTTTAACTTATTAAAACTTCATATTTATAGTTCGTATCGAAAAAAAAAAACATGTAAATCACGTAAAACTGTTTATTCCG
Source organism: Apodemia mormo (assembly GCA_036924255.1). Classification (NCBI taxonomy): domain Eukaryota; kingdom Metazoa; phylum Arthropoda; class Insecta; order Lepidoptera; family Riodinidae; genus Apodemia; species Apodemia mormo. The sequence goes on from JAUPFN010000021.1 coordinate 12,320,382, forward strand.
TTTAGTGCGAATAACATGTGATAATCATCACAGTTGACAAATTCGGCAATATGTATCACCTCTACCATACATTACCAGCCGAAGACTTAAATTCTCGTAAAAATGAGAAGTGAATGTCTTTGTCAATCCCAAAAGAAACACGGTTAAATTTTTTTAAGAAGTAATCTATATAGGTAGGTATAGGTAAGTATAAAGTTTGAATGTTTTGGATGAATGTTTGTTACTCAATGACGCAAAAACTTCTGAATGGATTTGAATAAAATTTGGCACACAGGTAGATGATAACCTGGAATAGCACATAGGTTACTTTTTATCCCGAAAAAATTAGGTGATCCCGCGGGATTCACCAAAAACTGTTAAAATGCAGCGGGCTGCACGCTGCAGCTAGTATTTAATAATGATACAAAACCAAAGTTCATAGCGTACCTACAATTTCCGCCAGGCTACAGGAAATTCGAGCTTACGTATTTTTGTGCGATGCGAACGGCAAGGTCTTAAGCGACAGACATGCTTAGTATTTTCCTATACATTTGTTTTAATCGCTAGACCCTTCGGAGTTAGCATCTCGCGAGTTTCCTGTGGCCAGGCGGTTAGCGGTAATTGTACCACCGCACATTGCTCTATAAAACCTGTAGATAAGCTATCGTCAGTTTTATCGCTATTATAATATATGGGCTCATTGTTTCACAAGACACGAGAAATGATAATAAAGTCAGAAAATGTGCTTATTTGCTTTCTTATGATATTTAAAAAATCCACGTCAAATTTAAAAGTAGCCCAGATTCGGTGTTGACCACATGAGGTCCGGGTGGTGACTGAAGTGAAGTCAGGTTCAAATTGTATTTTTTCAGTTTTCTGATAAAAACAATATTGCCCGAATTTTTAAATTGGATAAGTGTCGGGTCGGCATTGGGCTTGCCACCTATCACACTGTGGGACTAATGACTAATTGCACCAACATTATCTTAGCTTAGGACAGTATTTAGTTACATGTTATCACATTCTTTTAAGACAAGAAGTGACAGCATACTACTTAGGATTTTCCTAAGCTAATACAATATTAGTGCAATTGGCCACAAGTATCTTCTCATCGTGAGTGCACCGGTTGTACCTCTACCTACCGCTTTGGGGATACGGACGCGAAGATACTTTATTTATTTTACAAAAGCATTTTAGTATTTTCTATTAGGTAGATATTAGTTACTAACTTCTATTCGGATCAGATTAAGATTTATAGATAGGGCACAGGAGTATAATTAATATGACGTACCGTGACATAAAGGATACGTACCTTCATACATTATGAGTCTATGGCTGACCATAATAAAGATGTTTACTAGCAGTAAACATAATCAATAAACGTTACTTATGAGACGGCCGAACTTAATGGATACTTATTTACCGAAATATGGCAGAAAGCATGGCGCGGTAATCTTCTATCATGAAATTTATTAACGGAAAGTCTATAAGGCGGAAACAAAGGAAAAATTGTTGCCTTTTTGTTCATAGAAAAAATGTAGTTATATTATTGAGTAGCTGTACCCGCGACTTCGTTCGCGTTTGGCCATCCTTGCAGAGTAATTATTAGTAATTGACCACAGTATTTCTCGTATTCAGCAATACTTTGGACGGCGAAGCACTTTTATCAAAGGAGAAATATTAAGAAAGGATTATTTTAGTGTGGATTTGAAAACACGTTGACTTTGATAACGACCCTTGTGCCTTATTGGGCTTTAATCAGTATTTAACTGAAGTCACCTCGCCTTTTATTTTCTACAGTTATGCTTGCAGTTTTATTTGCCTGACATTATATACTCATTCCATTTGACTAAAGATTATTTTTGCAAAACCTATTTTTTATTGAGAGAAAGATCACACACCGTAAAGCAAAAATCTTTAACTGTATTGTCATTTTTAAGCATGGCTTCCACCGGATAAAAAAGATTGAAGGTGAAATTATCGGCTTGTACATAGGTTCTTAATGGGCAACGATGATTATTCAAGCTAGTTTGAAATCTGTGGTGTATGTCTGATAAATAACAATATCTGACTCCTTTGCAGTAGGCTAAATTTGAGGACAGATCTATTAGTCAGGGAGAAATCAATAGTATTTGCTTTCAGTAAAGGTTATAATTGCAATATTATTATTATTAAGCATAAAATCTTGACCGTGTAGAAGGTTAGGAACATTTTATTTAAAACAATTAAAAAACGGCTTTTTGCAATTTTATATTAATATTTCGTAAAATATGCGTGTTATCGACATGATTTTTTAATTGTCTATTGGGAAGGGCTTGACCACGATCTCGGCCTGATAAGATGCGGCCTAAGATAGAACGCGCTTCCCTAGGAGGTACCTGTTCACTCTTCTCTAGAAGATCCACAAATTGTACTCGACGGGGAACACAGATTTAGGAAGCATGTTCCAGTCCTTTCGAATGAAGAATGTTTAGTCTAACCGCTTTGTCCGGGCATGTGGAATGTCCACCATATGGCGATGCCTAGAATCTGTGCGCATCGACGATCGATAGCATGTATATTAATGTATTTGGTCTATAAAATTTCTCTTAATGGTAGGATATTGTGAAAATGTGCAATATTTGTTTTTATGTCGCAAAATTAGCATTCACCGTAAAAAGATAAACTTTTCAAAATTATATAAATCCTAAAATTGTCAAATATTCTAATAAAATATCGACATGAGAGAAAAAGTTATCAAAAGGTATTTATAATAATTTTATGTAGTGAATATAAAAATCTGTAACAACGTTGACCCTGCAGGCCATCCCTGAAACTTCCCGCTTCATTGAAATATTTTAAGCTAAAAGAAGCAAAAACTATACCTAAGTATAGATTGTTGAGTTCGAAGAGTTCAAAAAATCTAGTCTGTAAAAATGATATTTAGGAAATTAATGGTTGAAAAATATACATCATATTTTTTTTTAAATTGATGATCGATTGTGATCTTTTGAATGGCATTCAACGCAATTTTTTAACTCACAATTGTTTTAATAGCTAAAATTCGATAGGTTAAAAAATCGCAAAGAAATGTAAAAAAACTTTTTTTTTAATTTTCGTCATTGACAAATCCCAAATAAATCAAACGATTTTGATCCAATTTCCAGTATTTGGCGCAGTTTTTTAGAGGGAAATTCTAATTCGATAATTATATCAATCCGTATATAAACCTGAAAGTTATTTAAACAATATGTAGTAAGTTTACTGTAAACAACGTAATTTTATTGTTTGAAAACTGTAACTTTTGAAAATTTGATTCGATTTTGATTTTTGAAACGGCATTCAATGTAGTTTTTAGTACTAAAATATTGCAGAAGATTAAAAATGGTTATTCAAAAAAATTTCGAAATTATGTCAAAAAAGTACTTTTGCAAAATTTTGCGTCAACTATAAACTTCCGAACGGATAAATAAATTTTGATGCAATTTATACATTAGTCGCAGTTTTTTGAGATGTAAAACTGATTAAATTTTGTACTCTATTGGTACATTAATCTGGAAATTGTATTAAAAAAATACTGTTTCGCCAAAAACTTATGTGAGATTTTTTCAAAATTTCATAAAATCTCCTTGACTGAATTGGTTAAAATTTTCAGGAAGTCTAAGTTGAGTGGAATCCAATCGAATCCTATTAACCACGTTTCGATCGGTCAAGCCGTTCAAAGTCATGAGATGTTTACATACGCACATACACTTACACACACACTCATACACACACATACGCTCACACGCACACACGTCATCATGAAAGTAGTCGAAAAAGGTTCCTAGGACCTCAAAACGCAGAGATCTGGTGAACACTCGATTTTCGTAAATCGGGGTAAAATCAGTAACTTCCTTATCTAGGAACGTAGCGGGAAGTTAAAAATATAATTTATTCAGGTTTATTTTTTATTTTTATTTAAGGCACTTTTTACAAAGGCGCTACAGCGGGAAGTATAAAAATAAATTAATTAACACATGCCTTTGTGGTTTGTTATTAATAAAAAACAAAATAGCATTTGACTAAGAAGCTTATATTTGTTCATTGAAAACGATTTGCAGTAAAAAAATCTTTTTGCACTTTTCTTAAATTTATTATTATTTTTAAATCTCTAAAAGATGTTTTTAATGTAAATAAATTTGTATCATTTTCAATAAGCAAGATAAGCATTTTGATGGAGTTATCTTTGTCTAAAGTTTTTTTCTGTAAGATGTTGATCTTATCCAGGACTGAAGTTATAAGTATATGTTCGTATGTTCTACTTAACATTTTTTTTAAAGTATTTTGGAGTCTGACTTTAATGAGTAAGTACACTAAGTAGTTTAGGCACTCCAACATCTACACTTCGCAGAAGTTTCATTCATTTTCAAAGAATTTTGAAATATTCCACTAAACAACACGTGTTTAGTGGTCCGGTGTCATCGTTGACCATATGAGGTCCCGAGTTCGATTCCCGGGTCGGGCAAAACAAAACGTGTTTTTAACTTTTCTGATAAAACAACGTTGCCCGGGATTGGAAAGGGCCCGGTTGGCAATAGGCTTGCCACCTATCACATTGTGTGAGACGGTATATACGGCTAATCGTGGGTACACTTCTTGTACCTCTGCCTACGTATTCCGGGTATGGGCGGTTAGGTACTTTTTTACCCTTTTTTACGTTATGTAATGTAAAAACAAAATAGTGAATTTTCCCAATAGCCTATCCTTACGTAAAATTTTATAAAGAACAAATTCTATTAGTAAGTATACTTAATGTCGATTAGATGCATATTTTCTGAGATATTGGAAAAAACCTGAAAAATGAGATGTTTTATTTTCAAATATATTATAATTCTTATATAAATAAATAAAATGTTTAGGTTTACATTTTACACATATTTTACTTATTTTTAGGCTAGTAAAATTGCAATTATAACATTTTAATAAAACAGTATATATTCTAAACTGATCTTTCGGGTTATATCCATTATACAAACACTATGAAATGATAACGCTAACTTATAATGAGCCGTGCGTTCAAAGGTTTTGTATACAATCCGGGTGTCACGTTCAACTGGTCTTTCCAACCGGAAACCGTTGAAACTTGTGATGTCTGTAACTTCTAAATTATAAAACTGATGACTTTGAAATTTTTAAGGGATAATCTTAATAGTACTTACTTTTGAACAAAAAAATAATAAAGGATTTCGGACTGCAGGTTAATAAATTAAAGCTAAATATACGTTTTTATTTTCATCCTCTATTCCACGGGAACCGTATTGAATTTCGGGATAAAAAGTATCCTATAACCTTCTTCGGAGTATGAATTTTAACCATACTAAATTTCATTTGAATCCGTTCAGTAGATTCGGCGTGATGCGCGGCCTTGATACAGACAGACAGACAGACAAAAATTATAAAAATTACATTTTTCGCTTCAGTGTCGATTAAAGAGTATCTTCCAAAAAAAATTTTTAAAATATCTTCAATGTACAGAATTTGACCTCTTACAGTTTTATTATATGTATAGATATATAGATTAGCACCAAAGCAGATAAAATTCTGATGACGTGTCATTCGAGTATAGAAATGGAATTGACATATTCACTAAGGATCGAGACAGTAGGTATTGTCTTTTGACCAAAGATCTATATCTTACTATCTACATTTGAACACTAGTAATTTGATGTTTGGAGATTGTTGATGAGATACAGGTTTACTTTCAAAGTTCAAAGTACGGCCAAATTTACAGAGGCTGTGCAGAATCTATAACATGTTCGAATTATGTAATAAAATAACAATTTAAAAAGTAAGGTTGCTAGACCTTAGCCTCTAAAACGAAACACAACAGTGAAGCACTGACGCTATTGTGGCAGGAATAGGTAAGGTGTGGGACCCGGACGAAATATTGCAGAACTCTACTACGTAATAGCCGCGATGGTAGTGACTTGCATAGCCAATCGTTCGCCTCTAACGAACTTCCTGGTAAAACGACAGGTGGTCTATTGGTGGCAATGGAGCCCGTACCAATACGGGCTTCATAACACTAAGAGAAACACTTGCATGTTTTAAATCTTATGATCTAAAAAGTTAGGTTTCATTTAAATACTAAATTTAGCACTGAATTTCTCCAGTTTATTTCAAGTACATACCTGATTTTTTAACAGTATTAAATCCAAAAATAATCAAATTCTTATTCAAATTATCAGTTTTTCCCTCGTAATGAATACTTACACTTCACTTGTCGTGTTCTCCTTTAAACGTTCTGTTAAAAAATATCTTTTGAAATAACATTATCAGACATTATTTAATTTAATTTAATTATATAACTTAAAGTATTTAATATTTATACTTATTTCCCTATTATAAATTAATATATGTAATATGTATATCTATGTATGTTATTTATTTAGGTATGTATGTGTATTATAATATGTGTATATAATATATAATAGTGGGTGGATGCACTAGTTGTTAACTCTGCCTACCCTTTCGGGGAAACAGGCGTGAAGATACGTTTTATAATATATAAGTATATTTTATATATATGTATTTTATGTGTATATAATGTTTTGAGTTTTTTTAGTATGACCAGCAGTTATTGTAACTAAATTTTACTAATTTATCTTTTCATGCACCCGTTTAAATAAAATGTTCTCTAATTAGTTTGGGTTGACTGGTAGAGAATGCCATGTTGCTGCATGTTAAGGCCACCTATGTACTCAATTGTGCATAAATTTTTAAATATATAAATAAATAAATTACACTTCGAAAAGCTCCATAGGTAAAATTGCGTGTTTATTTACGAAAAAGCAGATTCATGTTTGTCGTTTTGACTTTCTACTTGCAATTATCATTACAAAAAACGCCAACGTCGGCGTTTAGGACAAATAACATTGTATTGTTCCAGTTCGTATGTCAGCGCAAATTTATGCCCCGCCATCAGTATTCTGAGTCAAGGAATAAAACCGAGTGCTAAGTGTGAGTTTTTCTTTTCGCATTCGATCGTGAGCGCGTTTGGAGTTTACTAGGAATTTGTATGTGATTTGTACAGCGCCACCTAGTGGTAAACTGGTTTCTCACGTTTACCACTAGGTGGCGCTGTACAAATCACATACAAATTCCTAGTAAACTCCAAACGCGCTGACGATCGAATGCGAAAGAAAAACTCACACTTAGCACTCAGTACTTACAAAATGACTTCCAACAATAATACATATTTAGAGCCATTATCAATGGCTGTAACTAGCTCAATATAGCAGCTTTGCGCGGGTAAATTTTCAATCGACTTCCCAAAAGGAGGAGTTGTCCATTAAATACGGCTGTTGGTTTTTTGTTTATTTGTTACTTCGAAACTCGGTCATTTATAAACCGATTTTGAAAATTAGTTTTTTGTTTGAGAGGGTATTGCCACAGAATACTTAGAGACTAACAGAAGTCAATGTTACATACAAGTAATATTCGAATATAGCACACATAGACACCTCTCACGGACGCGATATCTCGAACTGGTGCGGAACAAACTGTCCCGAACCATTCAGAGATATCACGTCCGTGAGAGGTGTCTATGTGTGCGTTGCTCGAATATAAAATGTATGTAGATTGACGACTGTTAGTCTCCAATGTACTGTGGTATTACTTCCTGTGTGGTCCCATTTTAATTTGGTGAAGATCTGATTCACAATTTCAGAGATACAGGGAATAGAAAATCTGTTGCTGCAATTTTACAACGTTAAAAAAATATTTCAAGTAGTTTCCCAGTTAGTCTAGAACTCAATTCAAGAATAGATCAAATGCTTTACTGCCAGACATCTCGTTAAATACTAAAAAAAGCTAAACGTATCATTATTATTGTTGCGAATAATCTAGAAAAGAGAAGAGAGAGAAAACTGGAAAAATCTGGAAATAAAAGAAAGAGATAGCTGCTTCTATCGATAAACAATAGGCGCCGTTACCCAAACAGCTATGCCATAATTGACCTTCACGCATACGGCATATGGGTGAAAATAGCGTGTATTATAACTTGTTTACATTTAGGTGTTTATGCGTTAGCTTTTGGGAATATGGTCAATATAAATAAGGATGTCTTGGCAAATAGCAAATCAGTTTTATAAAGTGATTGGGAACCGATAATTTGGACAATAGGTGTAAAGCGATATAGTATTTACATTTATTTATTTATTTATTTGTTTTTTACCTTATTTTAGGGTAATTAACAGCTAATGTAATACAATCGTGAACATAAGTCTAGATAATATAAGCTAATAAAGAAAAATCCACTTTTTAAAGTATAGTGAAAAGTAATACGGAAAGTGTGTTAGTTTAGCAATTTGGTTTAGTCAGTTAGTTTTAGTGGAATACAGTGACGGTGTTATTAGTATTGTATCGTCAGTGTGTATTGTGGTGTATTGTACATTAATGTGACAAATACACGGCTTTAATATAAGTAGTATTTTATTGCACAATACGAACTCTAAGCTCGTAACATTATTAGGATTAATAACTAGGCGGTAGTATTCTGCAACGTCTTTAGTACTAACATCTTAAGTACACATGACTTTATTCTTCTTCTTCCTTAAAAATATTGTATTGGGTAACTGTAAAGAAATTTTAAGTGTGTAAATAAATAGCGTCGGGCTTGTCACTGTCGTGTTCTATTAGAAAGGTAAGGGAGCAGATAAATGCATCGCTATGTATAGCAACAACATTAACATTACATCGCTGCTACATGTATAGCAACGTATCATTAACACTCTTGCTATCTATAAGAAAATGTTTATTTCTATTCGTCAGGACAAACATAAACATACAACAACATACACACATATATATTATGTTTACTATCCAATGATATTCCTATGATTTATTTTAATACATGGGGCACACTAAAAGTTTTGCACTTCTAGCTAATCGGAACTATTGAATTTCGAATGTCATATTTTTAAAACTTTGTAATCTTCTTAGTAATAAAAAAAAATGGCGGGAAATGATTTGTCAACACACATCAAAGTTCTACGTACGCAACGAAAATGGAATTAAGATTTCACATACTATTAAGATATAGATAGTTTTAAAGATATATTCTTCACAAAATCGACATTTAAAAGCAAAAATATAACTTGTCCTAAGTCCGTGTCAGCATAATGTTATGCTTAACCGTCAGTATTACGAGTCAAGAAATCAAATAGTACTTACGACGTTACTATTGAACAGAAATGAGGGCAACGTTCTACTTTGTGGCTATAACAGGTTTTAGCTGGAGTAGCTCTCGCACCTCGGTCACTAGCACTTGAAGAATATTTATATTTATAATTATGGTAATAACTTTATGGATTTCCTTCTGGTTTTTATTCAAAATACTAACAGATTTATATTTTTTATACTACAGATTTATATTTTTATACTAACAAGCGTACGGCGTTTCCTGCTAGTAAAATCACCTATGAAAATATGGGTGTTAGAAGTCGCTACTCGAAATGTGCCTGTATGTATACATATCTTTTTTTTTATAAGATAGCAAACAAGCAGATGGGTCTCCCGATGGAAAGAGTCAACCATCGCCTATAGACACCAAAGGTGTTAATGGTGCGTTTCTATCTTTGGCGAGGTCTAATGCCACATGCATAAGTTTACCGTCTAGCTTACCCTCCAAACCGGAATACGACAGTAACAAGCACTGAAGCTATTGCGGCAGGAATAGGTAAGGCGGTGGTACCAGATTCAGGTAAGACATTGCAGAACTCTACCACCTAGTAGCCACGATAGTATTGTCTCGTATAGTCAATCGGTCGCCTTTTACGATCTGCTGGGCCAAACGGCAATTGGTCTATAATATTGTGTTTTAAATTTAATGCAATAATCAGTTATTGCATTAAATTTAAAACACTTCCCCTGTTAGGGATAACTTATAAATATTTTAAACAATAAAAAATCTCAAGGTTGGATAAGTGACACTGTAGTCTAAATCAAATGACACCGTTCCTTTTTTCGTCATAATACGTTCAGCGATAAGCCATTTCACTTAACCACCGACCACTTAACCTTATGTAGTAAAATGAAACATATATTTGCGTAATGTGTGTGACTTAACATGTAAGATGTCATTGTTCAAAATCATCTATTACGTCTTCTTACTTAAAATTTCTGGTAATGACAAAATACTATCATAATATCGCAACTCTACACGCTTCTAGATTTTTCGTAACAATATCTTCAGAAATAAGTAACATCATTTCACAAGAATCTAAGTCAATACATAAATGAAGCAATGAATGAAACACAATAAATGAGATTGTAATAATAAAGTATTAGTTAATAACTGACCCCTTAGTTAATATGTCATCGACATGGTTTTTCGTATAAACTTTCATACCCTGTTTTAGCCATTTAGGGGTTAATGTTTAAAAAAACAGCCTAGATTTAACCCCGTATTTATTATTATTTTGACTATCTTTATGCCAAATTTTATGGAAACCGGTTAAGCGGTTTAGCCGTGAAAGCGTAACAGATAGACAGACGGACTGACAGACTTTCGCATTACAGCTAAAGTAATTTACAGCTATGTATTGTATAAATCTATTTATTGACCGCGCCGTTGGTTGAGTGGTTAGCGACGCTGACTACGCAATCAACGGGACTCGGGCTCGATCCCCGACGGGGACGAGCATTTGTGTGATACTAAAAGGCGGTGGTAACAAATATGCGGTACTAGTACCGATGGTAGTGACATGTATAGCCAATTGGACGACTTTTATGATCTGCTTGGCCAAACGGCAATTGGTCTATTCTACAAAGGAGCCTGGACCAATACGGGGAAAAACGCCACGCCTTTGGCGATCGGAAAAAGTTTGTCTTACTATGTATAGCGATTAGGGTTCTCAAGAGGCAAACTAGGGTGTTTTCAATTAATGAAAATAATTATAATTGTAGAAGAAGAAAGGCAAAGTCTGTCTGAATCGTGAAATATGGCTCTTAATTCTCTCTGCCTACTTCATAAAATAAGAACACCTAGTATTTTCATCTATTGTAAAAGCTTCCCTAGATCCCGGATTTCTTAACATTTATTAGTTTACCTGTGCTAGGCCATCATATAAACAATCAGAATAATATTATATTATACAGCTTATAAACATAAACGCGTGCTTTGCATTTACCGCTAGATTATTGTGCATTATAATCCATTGTTATTGATTTTATAATCGCACAGTGAGACCCATTGTCTTAGCCGTTCTTGTGACCATTCAGATGGTATCTATCCCATGGCTTCAATTGTGTGTTCAACACATAATTAGTTCTAAGACTTTTACCATCAGCGAAGCGAGTTTTGTATTTTTGAAGTCATACTTGGTTGGGTACGACAGGGAAAAATGATGACGATGCACGCGCACGACACGAAATTGCTTCTTTTTGAAGAATCGATCGAAGGAAAAGACGAAGAGAAATAAAAAGACGGCATTATGTAAAAGGCAAGAGAAGGCAAGGGAAAGAACATACAACGTGTAAGGGACAGGCTACCGAAAAATTAAAAAAACATGTCACTTTTGCGTTTTAATTATGCTGGCAATTTCTTTTTTGTGGAAAATGCAAAATTTGCATTTTATATTTTTTCTTATTTTCATGCTAAGCAATGTAATGATGACATAAAACGCAAACTTTATAGTTTGCGTTTTATGTCATCCATCCGTTTAAATTATTATGACAACTTACCGATGACATAAAATCACTTCAAGGGTAATTTTTAAAACTTGTCATCTCATTTGGTAGGATAAAACTGTAACCACATGGTTTATTTCTATGTTTTCACGATATATGTATCTACAAATGTATGATATTTTTGACAGTAAGGAGCTTTTGCTCATATGAGCAGTGACACGTTTCCTTCCAAATAACTTGTCTATTAATATTCATGTTGTCTGTGACTTTAACTAATTAAAATGAGGAAATCAGTACAAGTGTTTTTTAACAATAAATTCTGAGTTTCCTTTTATTCCCATTCATGACTTTAATACCACAAGATATATTTGATAATTAATTAATGACAGGGCTTCATGTAACAGTATTGCGTGTCTCAATGCGCCCTTTGCGTGCGTCCGCTTGTGTACAATCAACGATGTTGGATACGTTGATAAGAATAAATTGTCTTTTGGTGCGTAAATTGAATATAGGTATTATGTCATTATAATATAAAAATAATTGGGCGTGATTGTACTTTATTTTGATTTTATTTCTGATATGTGCTAGTTACTTGATTATACAGTGGTTCCTTCTGTATTTTTAACTTCCCACTACGTACGAGTATGTAGTAAGGAAGTTACTGATTATTTCCCGATTTTTGAAAATCGAGTTTTCACCACACCTCCTCGTATTAAGGTCCTAGGAACCTTTTCCGACTAAATATAAGATGACGTCAATATGTCTGTATGTGTGTTTATGTAATCATCTCATGACTTTTGAACAGCTTGACCGATTGAAACGCAGTTGATGGGAATCGATTGGATTCCGCTCAACTTCCTTCTGACTGACTTCCTAAAAATTTGAACCAAGTCAGCCCAGGAGATTTTGAGAAATTTTGAAAATACCTCAAATAAATTTTTGGCGAAACAGTTTCAGGCTAACATAGCGATTGACTTAAAAATCTTATTAGCTTTTCTCCTTAAAAAACTGCGCCAAATTCCGTTAATTGGATCAAAATCGGTCAATTTGTTTGGGATTTATAAATGATGAAATTTTTTGGAAAAAAATACGTATTTTTACGATTAATACGAAATTTTTCAACCTATTTGTGTTGATTGATTGTACCAACCTATTTCACGAAATGTGAAATGTGTAGCTAAAGCGACCATTTAAAAGATCAAAATCGATCATAGTTTTCAAAATATACACTTTTTCAAAAATTAATATATCTGCTTCCATTTTGTTAAAAATATACAAGATATATTAAATTGAACTGAAAAAAAAACGATGTTTATAGTTTTTACTCCTTTGAGCTTAAGATACCTTAATTTAGTTGGAAGTTTCAGGGATGGCCTGCTAATCTAACCCTACATTAACAGCATTAAAGAAAATTGATTTGCAAACTAAAAATTGTTTACTGATCAGAATATATACTTCCTATATAAAGTGAAAGGTGTAAGTAGTCTGGAAAATTGTCCAAGTACCTGTGAACAAAAGATGTTAAAATTAGTATGTTCGCGTATTTTCTACGTTAAATTTGTATTCGTTAAGCTATACTTAGAAATAATTGCTCGTTTTTTATGGAAATATATAAGAACAGGAAAGAGAAGTCATAAACAAAAAAGAAATTTTCTAGACTAGATATTAAGATGTAAGTTCGTTTGTTAACAATTTGTGTTAAAAAATTGAGCTGTCGTGACTCGACTCGACGAGGCATTTATCGCATTTGGAACATGACGTGATTGCTTAACATAGATAAAGCACACGGACTGGCCATTGATGACCGATCATCAAAGAATAGATCATCACTATGTGCACTGCCTGGAAATGGCAGGATCAAAGGCGCAGACGGAGGGGGTGGGAGGGGGGGGGGGGGGCATTTTAAATATTTTTTTATGTAAAAAATACATAAAATACACACAACACGTAGGGTCACAAGAAAGTGTCATACTATTTTCCGTCACGGTAACTATACGAGTGAATTTTACGACCAGGTGCGCCAGTAATTGTTTCACATACAAGAAAAATTCGCAATTTAGTTTTCTGAAATCCAGACTCCAATTTTTACCAATTTTATTTTTGGAGTCACTTAGTACAAATACCGAAACCATGTATATAGTTAGCCTGCTGCATTTAAAAAATTTCCCTAATTCCTCACATGTTTCTTAATAAACAGCATTGAATTTTGATATAAATGGAACGGATCTTGAATATACTTTTAGATATAAGCTATTTTAAAATTGATTTGATTGATTCTAAGTTAGGAACGTGGCAAAAGGCCTAACATATGGCCACAGCCAGTCCTTACAACTTGTCGGATAACCGGTATCCGGCTTAACAACTATCCGTTTCACCTTTAATTTCCAATAAATCTACGTTTATTTTAATATACGTTTACACCATTAAAATTTTACATCTAACTAGAATCTAGACATAAATACAGATGCCACACGGAGTAAAAACTACGTGCGAATCTATAGACTTCAAATCAATTAGCAGTTTACAAGAGGTGAAGTGTTTACCCCGGCAATCATTCGCCGCGTCGAGCAGCTGTGCAAAATCAACCCACAATGATAACAACCCCTGTTTTGAAGCTGTTTGAACCCTGCGTCGTTACATTTTTCTTTGAGCTATAGCAAATTTGATATTATTGGGAATTTTGTCACTCATTATTATGACCACTATTCATTCGTATATGTATAAAGGTTTCTTTTTTGAAGTGAAACTTCTTCAGAATATTCTGTCACCGAGAATGAATCGGATATATTGTAGTTTTTAATGATTAATTGTGATATAAAGATAACATAAAAACTTAATTTTTGTTATAAAACATAAGGATTAGGAATATTTTTAAAATATAAATTCGGCAAAAATAGACATTAAGTGATAATAAACGCCAATCTCGAGATGTTACGTCACACCGTGGTTAAACGTCATCTTGATGTTGTCATTTTTATGGAAACCACAGAATATGTAATGTAATTATAGTATATAAAAATAATTAAAGTATATAAAAATAATTACCACGGCGTGATGGCCTTAGGACTCCATGACAGTCCAGAGCGTTTTCGCGGTAAATTTTAATTTCAATTTTAAAACGCGAAATTTTATAACATAACTAGCTGACCCACGCAGCTTCGCCCGCGAGTAGAATAACATGTCGTTTTTCATACAAATAAAAAAAAAGTTCTTTTCAATAAGTCGATAAGTCATTCTTTAAAATCTTGAAAGCCATAGAAACTATTCCAACAATGCATTAGTCGTTATTTGTGGAATGAAAGTGCACGCTTCCTCCTTCTCGACTGAACTAATACCAGTTTATACGGCTTCAGTCAATGGAGGCGAAAAGTTTACCGATGTTCGCTCAATTACAGTCAGTATAGGTACATAAAGCCACTGCAACTTTATGAACAAACAAGTTGCTACTCGTATAATTTTCGCCGTGTTGTCCGGCCTCCTTTGAAGAATAGGCCAACTGCCGTTCTGCCAGGCAGGTCGTAAAAGGCGACCGATTGGCTATCGAGTCATTACCATCGTGGCTACTAGGTGGTAGAGTTCTGCACTGTCTCGCCCGGGTCTGGTACCACCGCCTTACCTATTCCTGCCGCAACAGCGTCAGTGCTTGTTACTGTCGTGTTCCGGTTTGGAGGGTAAGGTAGCCGGTAAACTTATGCATGTGGCATTAGACCTCGCCACAAGATAGCAACGCATCATTAACATCTTTGGTGTCTATAGGATGGTTGACTCTTTCCATCAGGAGACCCATCTGCTTGCTTGCTATCTTATAATATAAAAAAAAATCATCACGCGCGTCAGTGACCCTAAATTGTTACTTCCTCTGGCTCAGTCGGGTAAAAGGTAGTCTATGCTACTCTTGAATGGTCTAGCTCTCTAATGGTAATTTTTTTTTAAGATCGGTTCTGTAGTTTTTAAGTTTATTTGCTGCAAACATACAAAATACAAAGATTTCACTCTAAAAAATAAATACCGTCACGTCATATTTCTAAGAGGTAGGCAGAGGAACAATTAGAGCAGTCATGATCAGCTTACGGTATTTTTGTAATAACATTAACTGATTGATGATTAACTGATTAACTGAATGATTATGTTGATCCACGAAGATGTCCATAACACGATGGCAAACACACATATAGATAGAAACAGGACCTCCGCATTTCTGTTGTCTGTTAGTAAAACAAGAAAAATATTACGTGACTTTTTTTTAAATTAGTTTTTATTTAAGATATCTATATATATAAAAATCAAATGCTGTTCGTTAGTCTCGTTAAAACTCGAGAACGGCTGAACCGATTTGGGTAGTTTTGGTTTTGAATTAATTGTTGAAGTCCAGGGAAGGTTCAAAGGTGAGAAAATATAGAAAGAAAGAGTAGTTAAAAAGGCAGAACAACGTTTGTCGGGTCAGCAAGTTTTTAAATAATAATGAGGACACGGAGAAATCTGAATAATAAATAGCCTAGTCACTTTAGCAGATGCAAAAATAAATATGTTAAGTGTCATAAAAATACTATACTAAATACCTTCTTGGGAATAAAATTATTGCATATTTTTTATACCTATCTATCAAATTAGACTATTTGCCTATGATATAATGAGGTCATTACTTTAATGTAGCTTGGAAACTTGATATCTTGAGGAAAAAAATTATTCAAGCTTATTTTTTGTTAATACACGTGTATTGTCGTAGAAGGATGTCGTATTTCAAAACGGTGTCTAGCTTTGCGTTGCTTAATTATAATTAAGAAAACTAAAATGTTATTTTCTTTAATTTCAGCATAAAAAATGGACATTTGTCAGTCAGTTTGTTTGTTAATATTTTCATTTCTTACAAGCCCCTTGTACATACATGTACTTTTTTCACTTTCCTACAAGAAAATACAATTATTAAAGAATGTGGAATAGTAAAGGACTGTCAATAAAACCTAGAAAAGTATGTTTTCTGTAATACTTTTATTATTATTTTCTTATATAAATATTTCTTTACACTTACTTTTTTATAATTATATCTCTCATATAATTTTTTACGACCCAAAGACCATTATAAGTCATGTACTTTTGGATTTTTTAAACTATTTACTTTTTTATTTGTCATTATAGCGGCGACAGTTATCGCATTCTATGAAAATTTCCATTCAAGGAATAGAGATGTCTCCCTGTGACAGGCAGAAAGCGGAGGCATATTCCTTTTGTAGTCCTATGGATATGGAATCCCAAAAAATTCTGCATATTAAGCAAAACAATTGTTTAAAAAAGCTGTATATTTACGATATAAAAAAAAGTGCTAAAAAACTAATTTTAATATCGAATTTTTCAACTTGTCGCTTCATACTCGATCTCAAGAGGCGATCGTTCTATCTACTTCGAACGGAAATAACAAATACGAACAAAACATTTGTGAAAGTTGTTAATGTAGGTTAAATTTACTCATCGTTCAAGCGCCGAATTTTAGCACCACAGTGTTTGCTTCTGGAAACTATATGAATGAAAATAAAGCAACAAATTGTAACGGTTCGTGGAACTTAGTACAGATGTGATAGACTAAATAAACATTAATATTTCACAAGTTTGCTCCACTATTTACGATTACGCAGCGGGTGAGTCAGCGAGGAATCATTACTTGCTTTATGTTAAACGGAGTTAAACCTATGACTGAAAGCTAATTTTTTATTAGCCGACTGCAGTAGAAGAAGGGTTAATGTTTTTTATGTAATTTCGTATTTTATATGAAATTTTAACGCCACGTCTGGAAATTATATGAATGAACATAAAGCAACAGATCGTAACAGTTAGTGACGCGCGCGATAGTAGAGTTGGGCTGCAGATTGTATCAATTTAATCATTAGATGTCAGGTGATGCACATGATGCGACTACTGTAAGGCTCGCTCGTTTTTTTATTTATTTTTAAATGTATGTATGCATATGTGCGTTATAATATGTATTTTTAGAGCGGTGTTTGCTTCTAGAAACTATTTGTATGAAAATAAAGCAATAAGTCGTAATGGTTCGTGGAACTTAGTACAAAAGTGATAGACCAAATACGAATAAAATTTACATTTCACAAGTTTGTTCCACTATTTACGATTATGCAGCGGGTGAGTCAGTAAGGAATCTTTATAGTTGTATAAAAAAATTTTTGTTGAGCGGAGTGAAACCGATGAGAGATTGGCATTGTATATCAATGGAGATAGGTAATTTTTTATTAACCCACTGCGATAGAGATAGATAACCCCCCCCCCGTTAATGTTTTTAAAATTTTATTTGTATTTTTAGCGCTACAGTGTTTGCTTCTGGAAACTATATAAATGTAAACTGACTGAATACGATTGAATTTTCACAAATGTTCCACTATTTAGGATTACGCAGCGGGTGAGTCAGTGAGGAATCTTTATAGTTGTATTATGTTGAACGGAGGGCAACCGATAACTGATAAGTATTTTTTTATTATCCGACTGCGGTAGAGGGGGGCGTTAATATTTTTTTAAGTGTATGTTTGTATTTTTAGCGCCACAGTGTTTGCTTCTGGAAACTATATAAATAAGGCAACAAATCGTAACTGTTCGTGGAACTTTATACAGAAGTGATAGACTGAATACGATTGAATTTTCACAAATGTTCCACTATTTAGGATTACGCAGCGGGTGAGTCAGTGAGGAATCTTTATAGTTGTATTAGGTTGAACGGAGGGCAACCGATGACTGATAAGTATTTTTTTATTACCCGTCTGCGGTAGAAGGGTTAATATTTTTTGATTGTATGTATGTACGTATGTGTATGTATTTTTTCGCGCGAGAGTAGAAAGAGGGTTACGTATGTTTTAGTGAATGTTGTATTTTTTAATATCATAACAAACTTAATGGTTCTCGTGATGGAAAGAGGCAATAATCGCCTATAGAGACCGAAGATGTTAATGGTGCGTGGTAGGGATGAAATGCTAAATGCATAAGTTTACTAGCTACCACCTTAGTCTGTATACCGGAACACGACAGCAACAAGCATCGTTATATCGTCAGGAATAGATATGGGGATGGCATCAAAATCCGAGCCAAATGTTTCAGAACTCTAATTCAGGCTTTCCCAACCCTTATTTCGCTAAACCTCCCCGAGCTAAAAATAATATTTTCATGCCCCCTTTATATATATTACTTATTTACCTAGTCCTTAATATTTTTTTTGGAAATGTAATCTTTCATATTACGTACGATGCCCCCCCCCCCCTCAACATTTCTCTACGCCTTCCCAGGGGGCGTGCCCCCCTGGTTGGGAAGTCCTGACCTAGTTAGTAGTCACGATATTAATGACATGTATTATGAGTAGTCTTTTAGGAGATGCCAAGTGTAGTATATGTGTTATCTGTGGATCATAGAATTCGTTATCTGTATTGTGGGTGCGAGTCGGTGGGGGCACGCGCTACTGTAGGTAAGGTATGGCTCGGTATCACTGTACGATTCGGACTGTCAGTAAGTACATACGCATGTATTGTGTTAGTGAGAATACACCCAGGTATACCAGGTAACACTACACCAAGTATGACACAGTATATTATTTATTTGGCACGTTATTTAACTTAAAGGCCTTAACCCACCGGGACCTTTAACCCACCGGGACGCAAGGCGAGGTCACGCAAATATTTGGTGGCTAACTCACTAAGCGACCCGATCTCAAAAATCACAACTCTTGGATACTCAACTAAATGGATACGCCATTTAATCCGTGCAAATTGTTTGGATACGTGGCCAGTGACGTTACAATGGCATCCTGGTGAGTTAGGACTCTTAATAGTTTGATGAATTTAAGCATAAGAGGTGTCACTATGTTTTTAATAATAATTAGGTATAAAACAGATATAGATATAGGTAATTTCCACCTGACTGCGCAGTAGGAGAGTTGTGATTTTTGAGATCAGGTCGAAGTCAGGTTTTTGTTTTTATAAACAACAAGCTTGGCGACCGACCTTTGCTTGGATGATTCTTTTTCTGTTACCTCGATCACTTTTAATAGTAAAAGGCTATCTAAATACAAAATTTGTGAAAATCGTTAGAGCCGTTTCGGAGAAACCTATTACATACAAATATAAAAGAATTGCTTGTTTAAAGTATAGCATTATTTGGTAACTTTGTGTTATCCTTGGCCTCATGAACTACTGCACGAAGCTGGGAAATTTATTTCAGCTATATTGACTCCTTTCTGCTGTCTCCTTCCATAAAGAGACGGAAACTGCGTGTATTTTTCAAGTCTTCCTACATATCTATACATATAATAAAATCGTAGGAAAGCCAATGTATGTCCGGGGTAACTCAAAAAGTACTGCATGGATTTACTTCAAATTTTGCATGAATATTACTAACAGGTCGGGTCAACATATAGGTGACATATTATCACACTGTCACCTACAGGGGAGGAGCTGTGCGGATAAAACGAAGTCCGCGCGAACGAAGTCTAGCTAGTTTTTAAATAATTTCGTAGCAGGTTCCAAGACCGCTTCATTTTCCCCAGGGCACCATGAGCGCGAAACTAAGGTTAAAATTGTGGCGAGCTTCCGTGTGTTTTTAATAAAAAATTGTGTGTGTAATAGTTTTTTCAAAAGAAAAAGAAATTTCACTGTTTGCTTACGTATGCACACGTAAGCAAACAATGAAACATCTTTATGTCATTTTCCTGCTATATACTACGTGGTATATTCAAAGGAAGTTTCGACTCAAAAATAATTTAAATCAGTCGTGGTATATGAATTAGCACTGAATTTGTAAAAATCATAAAATATAGGACCTTCTATTTTGTATGTAGGTCAAGCGTACAAGGGAACGCAATTTGATTTGCCTTAATCTAGCACAGTAAATTGCAATGCCATTTTAACTTAAGCTTGTACGTCGGCTTCGCTGAAATCAATAATGATTGAAGCCATACAAAGTCATTCTAATGAAGACATTTTAATGGTATCTTATATTAAAGGTAAAGGTTGATTGAAGTATCTATTCATTTTCACGTGTTTGTCTGAGCACCCGTTTAAGAGTAGATCATGTGCCATTCTGTTTGGCAGTGCATAAAACGCGAACGGCTGACTAGGGACCATCCATAAATTACGTCACACGAATTTAACGATTTTTTGATCCTTTGTCAGATTTGTGAGATCCCCCCTACCTATTGTGACGTCATATATTTAGCAATTTTACATTTTTCCTTGTGTTGGTCCAGAGTCATGCCCCGTGCTGGTCCGAGCTCTTTTGAAAAATAGACCTACTGCCGTTTTGCCAGGCAAGTCGTAAAAAGCGGACCGATTGGCTATATGCACGTGTCACTACAATCATGACTACTAGGTGGTAGAGTTCTGCAACGACTCGTCCAGGTATTTGGTACCATTGCCTTACCTATTCCTGTCGCAATAGTGTTGCTGTTAGACTTATGCATGTGACATTGCCATCCCGTCACACATGTCATATAATGCAAAACATTATATATGTGTGGCAGGTTAAACCATTCAAAAGTTGAGATGTTTACACACACGCACACGCACACGCACACGCACACGCACACGCACACGCACACGCACACACACACACACACATACAGATATACTAGGTGGCATCGTTTAAATAGACGGAAAAGGTTCCTAGGACTTCAAAACTTTGAGATATGATGAAAATTCGAATTTCGAAAATCAGGGCTAAATCGGGGCAAATGGGTAGGCAGAGATACAACGCACTTGCTGTAATTCACTATTAGCCGAAGATACTTAGTCCCACAATGTGTGATAGGTGGTAAGCGTATCGGCAATCGGACACTTTTGCAATCCCGGGCAAAGTTATTTTTATCAGAAAACTGAAAAAACATATTTGGATTGCCCGACCCGGAAATCGACCCGACCGACCCGAGATCACATGTCGTCAACATCGACATCTGAACACTAGACCACTGGGGCGATTGTGGTAATTCAAAAAATTAGAAAGAATACGGGCGACTATATACATCGTTTCCTAGCTGTTCTTACCTTAAAGTTTAATATCTACTCGTGTATGCCTTAAAATTCTATGTCAACTCCTTAACTTTGTCTCTCCTTAACTTGTATATATATATATATATATATATATATATATATATATATATATATATATATATATATATATATGTGTGTGTGTGAAGTTAATGTAAACATTTAGTTCTCTTCTTAATAAAATCTTGCCAACAAAACAAAATATACATTAGTCTTGCTTTTTTTTTTTCGAAATGGCTATTGCAGTTGACCTTATGGGTCGTTACTGCGTCACCGGGCTTTTTGGGCGAGCAGAGTGCTCAACCAGAACTTAAAATATTAAAATTGGGCCTATAAACGCCCGCGCTAAGGGCTGTCTCCTGTGAGACCGGACCTCGGCTTAGTGCGACGTTCGGACTAGTGTTGGTGGGAGGAGTCGTGGCATTGCGCCCCGCGTTAGGCGCGGGGCGATAAAGAAGTCTTCGCCGTCGAGACCGGCGACGACGGTGTAGTGTTGTGCGTGCTACATCTGAATCGGTGTTGTTGTTTTATCAAATAATAGTTAAGAGGCAGATGGTTGTCTTGACAGAAAGAGTTATCCATATAGACACCAAAGATGTTAATGGGGCGTTGCTATGTGCTTGGTAAGGATATGAAAAGTATAAGAAAAATCTATATTAATATTATAAATGGAAAGTTTGGATGTTTGGATGGATGGATGTTTGTTACTCAATCACGGAAAAACTTTAACTGAACGGATTTGATTGAAATTTTGCACACAGATAGATGATGACCGGGAATAGCACATAGGCTATTTTTTACCCCGGAAAATTTAGGTAATCCCGCGGGATTCGCCAAAAACTTTTATTGCAGCGGACTGCACGCTGCAGCTAGTAGATAATAAGTAATTATCACAAAAATAAAAAAGCTCGATTGCTACACGATTTGAAAACATAACCCTTTTTCTAGCGCAGTCGAGTAAAATTTTAAATACATCCAGTCATTTATGCTACAGTGCGTGCCAAAGAGATACACTACACAAATAAAAAATCATATACACACTCGAAAAACATGACCCTCCTTCTAGCACAATTAGGTAAAATTAATAAATCAGTATCTATAACGTAGAAAGAAGTGATCCGAATTTCGAGTCAGACATATCATTTTGTTGGCTGTCATGTTTTTCTTACATTATAGGACTTCTATGAAAACAGGCAGACATTTTATATCTCTAAATAATTACGATTGCAGCAATTGCATTAATATTTAAGTAGTTTAAATTGGGGCTGACATTTCATTATTAACGGTAGTTAAATATGATTTATTGCCCAGCGTTTAATTGACCGAATCAATTTAAGCTTTTTCAGTTTTAACTCACGCTTTATAAAATAAAGGTATTATAAAATTAAAGTAGCAATAGACGCTTCGAGTCAAGTTTGTTGGTTGGTAAAACGGAAGGAGTTTAAAGATTTATATATAACGCCTTTTTAAAATTTTAAATTTGATATTTAGGATAACCGGTACCAACATAGGGTTGGTGTATTTTAGAATGTTACCCACAAGATTATGCTGGATAGAAAAGTATTGACTTTTCCTCTTTTGAGTCCCGCTTCACAGTAAACTAATTTTTTTTTATAAGATAGCAAACAAGCAGATGTGTCTCCCAATGGAAAGAGTCAACCATTGCCTACAGACATCAATTTTTCTAGAGTTCTAATAACACATGCATAAGTTTACCGGCTACCTTACCCGCCAAACCGGAACACGACAGTGATAAGCACTGACGCTATTTCGGCAGAAATAGGTACGGCGGTGGTACCAGACCCGGGTAAGACAATGCAGAAATCTACCACCTAATAGTCACGATGGTAGTGTCTCGCATAGCCAATCGGTCGCCTTTTACGACCTGCTTGGCAGAATGGCAGTTGGTATATTCTACAAATATACAATGCAAATATAGAAGGCTGGAGGTACCAGGGAAGGCCGAAATTGACACGCCATGATCAGATTGATCGGGTACTGTGTGAAGGTGGCGTCAAGTTTTCGCAACCGGAATTTTTGTAAAAAGACAGTAATGCATATCGAGGAATCAAAACTAATCTGCAACGATCGTGACATATGGAACTCGGTTTTTTGAAAGGGGTCTGGCATGAAGATATATGTACATAATATACAGTGTGTAAAAAAACCCCTGTCCGATCGTCAAAGGCATTATTTGGTAGCTTAATACAAACATATCCATGAAATTATTTTATGGATATTGATACATCAATTTTCAAAATATTTGCTTGATTTAAGGGGAAGTTGCTCAATTTTAGTACTAAAATGAGGCACTTTAAACGATATTTTTGCTATTTTAATAAAAAGATTTTTTTTTTTGACAATGCCCTTGACCTACCTATATACCTCTTTCGGATCGGACAAGGGTTTCTTTACAGCCTGTATATGTACATTTTAAAATATATCAACTAAAGTTGTGTGTTTTATGGGATTTAATGTCGTTTTGAAATACCCACTACAAAATAAAATTTTTCTAAGTTTAAAGTTGCTTGCTTTCATGTTGAGGTTTCGTTAATTATAAATATGAAATTTTATAAGACAAACAAAACGTATCATGTAACGATCAAATATAATTTTTAACATATTTATAAATATGGGAAAAACTTAAATTTCACATAAGATGAAGACTAAAATTCTGGACAAGTCCGAAATAATCAAGACGGTTGGTAACCCTACACGTACAATACTTGAAAGTATGACCTCATTTCATTATACTTATGTAAATATTGTTATAAAATGGCATCAAGCAGTTAAATGTACGGTATAAAATGCCTCTGACTAAGTAGTCCTTCAAACTTGTAAAGATGTCTCAAAAGTTTTAGAGGACTTTAATAGAATTCTTCTACACTTCAGTGGTTAGAGGAACAATCATTGATCTCTCGATAATACTACTCGATAGAACATTGTTATTTAGTAGCTATTTAGTATATGACATGGCACGTGATAAAATTATACATTTGTAGATGTTATAATAATAATATTATGATTAGTATTTTCGACCGCTTTATTGGTCGACTGATTAATTTGACCCAGTCTATCAAATTGATGAGTTTTAGTGTTTAATAAATATATTACAGTACTTTATATTTCTATTTCTATGTAGGTATTAGTGACTAGCACTCCATATTACATGTTGCCAACAAAACAAAATATACATTAGTCTTGCTTTTTTTTTTTCGAAATGGCTATTGCAGTTGACCTTATGGGTCGTTACTGCGTCACCGGGCTTTTTGGGCGAGCAGAGTGCTCAACCAGAACTTAAAATATTAAAATTGGGCCTATAAACGCCCGCGCTAAGGGCTGTCTCCTGTGAGACCGGACCTCGGCTTAGTGCGACGTTCGGACTAGTGTTGGTGGGAGGAGTCGTGGCATTGCGCCCCGCGTTAGGCGCGGGGCGATAAAGAAGTCTTCGCCGTCGAGACCGGCGACGACGGTGTAGTGTTGTGCGTGCTACATCTGAATCGGTGTTGTTGTTTTATCAAATAATAGTTAAGAGGCAGATGGTTGTCTTGACAGAAAGAGTTATCCATATAGACACCAAAGATGTTAATGGGGCGTTGCTATGTGCTTGGTAAGGATATGAAAAGTATAAGAAAAATCTATATTAATATTATAAATGGAAAGTTTGGATGTTTGGATGGATGGATGTTTGTTACTCAATCACGGAAAAACTTTAACTGAACGGATTTGATTGAAATTTTGCACACAGATAGATGATGACCGGGAATAGCACATAGGCTATTTTTTACCCCGGAAAATTTAGGTAATCCCGCGGGATTCGCCAAAAACTTTTATTGCAGCGGACTGCACGCTGCAGCTAGTAGATAATAAGTAATTATCACAAAAATAAAAAAGCTCGATTGCTACACGATTTGAAAACATAACCCTTTTTCTAGCGCAGTCGAGTAAAATTTTAAATACATCCAGTCATTTATGCTACAGTGCGTGCCAAAGAGATACACTACACAAATAAAAAATCATATACACACTCGAAAAACATGACCCTCCTTCTAGCACAATTAGGTAAAATTAATAAATCAGTATCTATAACGTAGAAAGAAGTGATCCGAATTTCGAGTCAGACATATCATTTTGTTGGCTGTCATGTTTTTCTTACATTATAGGACTTCTATGAAAACAGGCAGACATTTTATATCTCTAAATAATTACGATTGCAGCAATTGCATTAATATTTAAGTAGTTTAAATTGGGGCTGACATTTCATTATTAACGGTAGTTAAATATGATTTATTGCCCAGCGTTTAATTGACCGAATCAATTTAAGCTTTTTCAGTTTTAACTCACGCTTTATAAAATAAAGGTATTATAAAATTAAAGTAGCAATAGACGCTTCGAGTCAAGTTTGTTGGTTGGTAAAACGGAAGGAGTTTAAAGATTTATATATAACGCCTTTTTAAAATTTTAAATTTGATATTTAGGATAACCGGTACCAACATAGGGTTGGTGTATTTTAGAATGTTACCCACAAGATTATGCTGGATAGAAAAGTATTGACTTTTCCTCTTTTGAGTCCCGCTTCACAGTAAACTAATTTTTTTTTATAAGATAGCAAACAAGCAGATGTGTCTCCCAATGGAAAGAGTCAACCATTGCCTACAGACATCAATTTTTCTAGAGTTCTAATAACACATGCATAAGTTTACCGGCTACCTTACCCGCCAAACCGGAACACGACAGTGATAAGCACTGACGCTATTTCGGCAGAAATAGGTACGGCGGTGGTACCAGACCCGGGTAAGACAATGCAGAAATCTACCACCTAATAGTCACGATGGTAGTGTCTCGCATAGCCAATCGGTCGCCTTTTACGACCTGCTTGGCAGAATGGCAGTTGGTATATTCTACAAAGGAGCCCGGAACCAACACGGGGTAAAAAAGGTTAGCAATATTCGGTTAATCAATTTGTCAGTTGGTGAAATGGGTAGTGTTTAGATTTATTTTTAACGCCATTTTAACGATTAACGCATTATATTTAAGGTAACTGGGAAAATCGGTACAATACAGAGGTGATGTGTTTTATAAGAACAAGATTATTCTAAACAGAAAAATATTAGCTTATATAATAAAGTTAGCAAAAGAGAATTCGGTACACCAGTTCGATGGTTTGCGAAATAGGTGACTTGCGCCAGTTTATCGCTTAATATTTAATATAACCGGTACTAACATAAAGTTGGTGTGTTTTAGATGATTAGGAGATTATTGTAGATGAAAAAATATAAGGCGTTTTTGATTTAACTCCCACTTCACCATAAACAAAGTGAGGTAGCAATAGACGCTTTGGTTCATCAGTTTGTTGGTTGGTAAAATGGGTGCTGTTGAAAGATTTACGCTTAACGCCACTTCAGCTATTGACGTTTAATATTTGCGATAACCGGTAATGTTATTTATTACGGATACTGTATTATTGTGATTACCAGTACTGTTATTAAGAAAACAGATATATACAATGCAAATATAGAAGGCTGGAGGTACCAGGGAAGGCCGAAATTGACACGCCATGATCAGATTGATCGGGTACTGTGTGAAGGTGGCGTCAAGTTTTCGCAACCGGAATTTTTGTAAAAAGACAGTAATGCATATCGAGGAATCAAAACTAATCTGCAACGATCGTGACATATGGAACTCGGTTTTTTGAAAGGGGTCTGGCATGAAGATATATGTACATAATATACAGTGTGTAAAAAAACCCCTGTCCGATCGTCAAAGGCATTATTTGGTAGCTTAATACAAACATATCCATGAAATTATTTTATGGATATTGATACATCAATTTTCAAAATATTTGCTTGATTTAAGGGGAAGTTGCTCAATTTTAGTACTAAAATGAGGCACTTTAAACGATATTTTTGCTATTTTAATAAAAAGAATTTTTTTTTTGACAATGCCCTTGACCTACCTATATACCTCTTTCGGATCGGACAAGGGTTTCTTTACAGCCTGTATATGTACATTTTAAAATATATCAACTAAAGTTGTGTGTTTTATGGGATTTAATGTCGTTTTGAAATACCCACTACAAAATAAAATTTTTCTAAGTTTAAAGTTGCTTGCTTTCATGTTGAGGTTTCGTTAATTATAAATATGAAATTTTATAAGACAAACAAAACGTATCATGTAACGATCAAATATAATTTTTAACATATTTATAAATATGGGAAAAACTTAAATTTCACATAAGATGAAGACTAAAATTCTGGACAAGTCCGAAATAATCAAGACGGTTGGTAACCCTACACGTACAATACTTGAAAGTATGACCTCATTTCATTATACTTATGTAAATATTGTTATAAAATGGCATCAAGCAGTTAAATGTACGGTATAAAATGCCTCTGACTAAGTAGTCCTTCAAACTTGTAAAGATGTCTCAAAAGTTTTAGAGGACTTTAATAGAATTCTTCTACACTTCAGTGGTTAGAGGAACAATCATTGATCTCTCGATAATACTACTCGATAGAACATTGTTATTTAGTAGCTATTTAGTATATGACATGGCACGTGATAAAATTATACATTTGTAGATGTTATAATAATAATATTATGATTAGTATTTTCGACCGCTTTATTGGTCGACTGATTAATTTGACCCAGTCTATCAAATTGATGAGTTTTAGTGTTTAATAAATATATTACAGTACTTTATATTTCTATTTCTATGTAGGTATTAGTGACTAGCACTCCATATTACATGTAAACGATTTGCTTCCTTCGGGGTTAGACCAATTCGTATAATTTGTCCACCGTTATTATTTTATTTTTTTAATATTCTATATCAATTTTAATATCCAATTTTTCATTTAGGCTTAGTTTAACCCAATGTGCTTATAGTAATAGAAACATTTACGGATTGAACAGAATAAAAATATGCGAATTGACAATAGTTTCCGGTAACTCACTTAGTGACTTCGCGCCAGGTAATTTCTAAAGCTTATGTAAGATCCTAGATCGAGTCGATTTCGAAAAATGCTTGTGCTAGGCCCTTGAGTAGCAAGTTGGGTACTTAGTAGTAGCTTCTCAAAACAATTTTCAGGTCGGTTTGGCAGTTCTGCTTACTCAACGTTTCGGAATTTCTTAATTTGCGTAACAGGGTTAATGTCGTTTTCACGTGAACGAAATTAATTTTGCTTTATTCAATCATAACGGTTTGTATAATTCTTTGACAAACTGTCTTTGAACTGAACTTCCTACCTGGGTAACTCTGGTAACTATGAGTAATTCCTATAAGTATTGTTCGTCAGTAAACTTTTCTTTTCTTATCTCATATTATTTTATTTCTTATCTCATATTATTCGTTTTATTATTCGCTAAACAATTTTACTATTTTAAAACTTTTGTTTGGCTTTGTATATATAATTCATAACGGCTTTATCAATTTACTAATATACCGTAAGAGCGCAATTTTTTATCGTCGATGATTATATATTATACATAAAACGGTAGTAATAAAAAAACTTTATGAAAATTATACACACACAATGCACACACACTATTTTTTTCATTTTTTATTTATAATTTATGATTAGTTAATATTACATATTACATTTTATTATGACATCTGTTGAAATTATATAACGTAGTAAGTCGTTTTTATTTCGAAAAAACTTTAATCAGTAAGTCGTGATTAAAGTTTTTTCGAAATAAATAATGCCTTATAGATATAATATTATATTATAAATCTATACTAATATTATAAAATTGTAGAGTTTGTTTGTTTGGTTGTACGCGGTAATCTCTAAAACTGCTGAACCGATTTGAATAATTCTTTTTGAGTTGGATAGCCTGTTTATCGAGGAAGGTTATAGGCTATATAATATCTTGCTACGACCAGCAGGAGCGGAGTAAACAAAGTCTGCGCGGACGAAGTCGCGGGCAACAGCTAGTAGGTGATATGGCGATTCATTCCCGCCACACATAACATCTTTGATGTTTATAGGTGGTTAACTCCATCAGAAGAACTACCTGCACGTTTGCTATCTATATAAAAAGTCTTACCCTAAAATAATGAAATTTATTTTATTAAATATTGGTTTAACTTACATAAACAAATACAAAATGAAATATCCATTATTTACCCGTATCAGCTCTTGACACGCCTTTCCTGTTATCAGACGTGATAAAAATAACTTGTAAGACCTGGGGTAGATAACGCCTACTATTAAATGTTCGTTACTAATCTACTAGGAGTGTGACTAAACAAACATTTAATATGTGGTTAGAAAACACTGTTATGTTCAAAGTAGACTATATCCATTCTAGAAGTTATACAACTTTTGGCGCGTTAGGAAAAGAAGCGATGAGAGTCCTTATTCTGAAATTCTCCAATATAATACGACCCTTGTTTACTGACTAAATACGAGTAAAACAATATCTTAACGAAGTGGCTCTATAAAATTTCACCGCCCGCGCCATATAAAGATGATAGACAACATGACTACTCAAATAAAAGTTACTGTTGTTATATCTAATACTAGCTGTTGCCTGCGACTTCGTCCGTGCGGATTTCGTTTACTCCGCACAGCTCCTCCCCCGTAGGAGATAGCGTGATAATATGTAGCCTATATGTTGACCCGACCTGTAAGTAATATTCATGCAAAAGAAGTAAATCCATTAAGTACTTTTTGAGTTTACTCCAGCCATACATACAAACAAACAGACAAACAGACAAAAATTCTAAAAACTTTATTTTGGGCTTCAATATCGATTGTAGATAACGCCCCAAGTATTCTTTTAAAAAAATATTCAATGTACAGTTTTGACTTTCGTACGATTTTATTATATGTCTAGATTAATCTCCTTTTCCCGTGTTGGTCCAAGCTCCTTTTAAGAATGACAAACTGCCGTTCTGACAGGCAGATCGTAAAAGACGACCGATTGGTTTTGGAACTTGGTACCACCGCCTTAACTATTCCTGCCGCAATAGCCTCTGTGCTTGTCACTGTCGTGGTTCCGGTGCCGAGTGTAACGTAGCCGGTAGCCTTATGCATGTGGCATTACCATCCCGGCACACGGATAGTAACGCACCATTAACATCTTTGATGTCTATCGGCGATGATCTTTTCATCAGAAGAACGGAGAAAAGAGAGAAGAGTATAAAAAAAGGCTAACGTATAATGTCGAATCGTGGGTATGCTGAAGTAGAAGTCTAGATATAACTTCCTCAAAGCAAAGAAAACGAGTCCACAATTTTTTTTCACGCTGCATATTCCAAAAATTGGCGGGTTAGCGTTTTTATAGGTATTAATATTTATAACACGGCCATATTGTTTCTAGACATCGCTAGAAAGATATGCCCCTCTTTGCTTGATTTATCAGATCATCGTGGCAGATTGTCGAGTCGTAAGTATCAATATGTCGTCATCAACATCAGGTCCAAAGATGTGACCGTGTTGTACCTAGAAGTTATTCAGAATAAAACATGTTGTTGAAAACTGCATATTATATTTTAATTTTTAGATTATTTTTTTATATCATAAGATAGCAAACAAGCAGATGGGTCTCCTGATGGAAAGAGTCAACCATCGCCTATAGACACCAAAGGTGTTAATGGTGCGTTGCTATTTTGTGGCGAGGTCTAATGCCACATGTGTAAGTTTACCGGCTACCTTACCCTCCAAACCGAAACACGATAGTGAAAAGCACTGACGCTATTGCGGCAGGAATAGGTAAGGCGGAGAGCCCGGGACCAACACGGGGAAATATAATAGATACTTGAGTTTTCTTGCCTTTTTTATTTATTTATTTACTTTTATGTCCTAAACTTGTACAATGGTTAAACTTAATGCCATAAAGGCATTCTCTGCCAGTTAACCAGCAAGTGGAGCAGAAAAATTTCAATAGGGGGTGCAAATAAATATTTTAAATGGAAATAGGAGACAGTATGATGGACAAAACGGAACAAAAAAAATTTCAACTGCTTTTATTTAATGAATGTGCTCCATTTAATACGAGACGGAATAAATGTAAATTTTGTTGAACAATGCCAAGGTTGGATAAGCAAGCTCACCTTGGGGCGAACAGGCGAGAATAATCCTTTTCACTTCATATTGGACTACAGCCAAGATGGAAACGAAACAGGCCAATGCTAGCTACTCTACTATTTAATTATCCTCATATAGCAGTGAAAGTACTACATACATACTGATCACGCTACACAACTAGAACCTGCATATTAAATGATATTTAAGTCTGATTCATAGGACTTTTCCGTGGAAAATTAAATTAATTTTTCTCCACCATTGAAATGAAAAACACCATATAACCTTTTATTTTTCCTATAATTTAATCTACAATCCAACATGTCCCTACGAAGTTCGAGTAACTACGCATTTAGCATCGTGGGCTCCCGTACCAAAGTACCGTAAGACCAAAATAAATTTTTTGGAATATATCTTTGTTTGCCTACACGAAATAACAAAGAGATCGTAACTCTTCTGATAAAGATGAAGATATGGTTCAGAAGATATTTATATTTTACGTAGATAAAAAAATTCATAAAAAAATTAAGTCAATCAAACCCTATGCGATACACCCATATTTTACCTACACCTTATAAAGGTAAAGGAAACATAAAATTTAATACCGCCTAAGTGATTACTTGATATTCAAATCAGTTCTAGTCCTATAGCCAATTGCATTTAATTTGCAGTTTCTATGCACTTCATTACTGTCACCGTCAACATTCTACATAGTGGATTTCCATTTCTTTAAGCCAAGTAGGAACATTATTTGCTGTTATTTAAATAATGATACCTACCGTAATGTACAGCGTAATAGGCGCGGTAATATTAATAAACTAATCGAGGTTTGTGGTTGTGCGGGTGTGTGTCACGCATAAACTACTGGATACATTTTAATTTTTTAGTTTTACTTCGTCTTTATTTATTAATAATTAACACAATATCTTTCTTGATGTAAAGTTATTAGTATTAAGACTCTATAATTCTTATTAAAAAAATATCTTCACGCCAGTATTCGCGAAGAGGTTGAAGAGGTATAACCAGTGCACCCACGATAAGCCAAAGACACTTATGATCGGTTTCCGAAGCAATTAATCTTTGTTTAACAGATCATTTACTTGTTAAAATTAATTTGCGTTTCGGAAACCGGCCATTATTTCCACAATATGATAGGTGGCAGAACTATCGCCAACCGAGCACTTCTACAATTCCAGGCAAAGTTGATTTTATTTACCCGACCCGGGAATCGAACCTGGGATCTTATGTGGTCAACATCGACACCGGACCGCTAGACACAGAGGCGATATAATTTTTATAACCGCTACATTATCAGAAATGTGTGGAGAAAAAGAAATTCCAGTAACTTCTTGGGATCAGCATCTTGGATCTCACACTATAACTTAGACACAGTAAAACTGCAATGAACTGCAAGTTCTAATTTCTTATATCTCTAAAACTCTGGACCAGACATTAACCAAATTTATATATGACAAAATGGAAAGTATACCCTCTCAAACAATAAAAATGTTTTTAAATTAGTTGATAACATTTTTTTAAGAAAGTCATTTGATAAATTATAACTTCTGTCCGTGGATTTACTAGCATTAACAATTATCATTTTTGTATCCCTCAGGAACAGTTTTGTGTGTGTGTGTGTGTGTGTAAAATTTCATGACGACCGGTTAAGTAGATACGACGTGAAAGTGTAACAAACTCACTTTCGCATTAATAATATTAGTTAAGAATATTTGTGAAGCGAATTTGTGAAGCTTATTCAGTGAAGCGGAAACTTTGAATCTCTTTTTAAAGATGTTGCGCGCACGGAGGACTGTGATTGGGAAAGTTTGGAAAGTTTATGTGCAGAAAGGCATAAAGTTTGAAATTTATATATCCAGATTAATACGATTGTCTGCATCGTGTCTAAACTAATTTGCTCATATGAATGAATGACTGAATGAATGAATACATTTTAATGCGCATCAATAACTACAAAACTAACAAATTGGTAACAAGTCTCATGGTCTAAAAGTCAGCCTGCAAGGCTTAATTCATGAGGATTCTTTTATGTTAAGAGAAGATAGTAAAAAATCAGATAGCTTTCCTAACCAAAAATGTTAATAGAGCGATGCTATTCGTGTAGCGAGGTGTTAATAAATAATGCCACTTGATATGTTTACCGGCTAGCTTACCTTCCAAACCAGAACACAACAATGACAAACACTGATGCTATTACGGCAGGATAAGGTAAGGCGGTAGAAAAATTCCTGGGCAATTAGATGTTGCGGAACTCAGTAGTCACAATGGTAGTAACACGTATAGCCAATCGGTCGCCTTTTACGACCTGCCTTGCAAAACGGCAGTTGGTCTATTAAGAATAGAATTTAAATGAGCCGGGACCAATTACAAAATTAACTGATTGGTATTATTAAGTACATGGGTACAAAAATCTCATTGTCTAAAGGTCAACACGCATCTTGTAAACTAGAGCAATATCGAGTATTAATTTTTGACTTATATTTAATTTTGCAATGCTAGCTCTGGTTAATTGAAATAAAAATTGTCTTTTCATTTAATTTGGACCAAACAGTAAATATCTACAAAATTTCACTGACATCGGTTCCGTAGTTTAGGAATTCATAGCGGACAAACAACGTGACACGTAATTTATGTATATTAAGGTAGGTAATGCGTAAATGTATGGGATATTTGTTTTACTGATTAGAGATATTTTGTCATATTTTTTTAGTGGTCTCAGAAAACGCTATGCTCTGCTCTAGGTGTGCGCTGACGCTTACTGGTATTCGCGGAAGAAGTTACGAGCGTCAGCTATTTATACTATTTAAAGAATAAAGGAAGAAGTTGGGATAAAAAGTCACGCGTCACTAAACACTGTTTTTATTGCAAAAAAAAAAATTGTTTCCATGACTTATGTAAATGTTTCAAGAACACGTGTTATTAAAAATAACATTTATGGTCTCAAAATAAAATGGTTCGTAAAACATTTAGGTTTCTAGTACTACAACTATAGATTAAGTAAGTAGCTGACCCAGCAAACGTTGTTTTGACATACTAATTACTTGTATTGAATATTTTGGTGGGGTACTTTAGGCCCCCACCAAAATATTGGCGGGGGCCCTGGTTAATTGAAATAAAAATTGTCTTTTCATTTAATTTGGACCAAACAGTAAATATCTACAAAATTTCACTGACATCGGTTCCGTAGTTTAGGAATTCATAGCGGACAAACAACGTGACACGTAATTTATGTATATTAAGGTAGGTAATGCGTAAATGTATGGGATATTTGTTTTACTGATTAGAGATATTTACATGGCCTATCGTGATGGTC
Organism: Apodemia mormo; assembly: GCA_036924255.1. NCBI lineage: Eukaryota > Metazoa > Arthropoda > Insecta > Lepidoptera > Riodinidae > Apodemia > Apodemia mormo. The sequence continues at coordinate 12,355,406 of JAUPFN010000021.1, forward strand.
GCCTTTTAGTCGGAGTGCAATTCAATCCTTAATTTTATATATTTCATAGGTCATAAACAATGAAATTTTTCTCTTGGTAGAGAGAAATTACCACCGCTTTATAGACTATGAAGTATTAGGTATAGGTGGAGCTAGCACTCGTATTAATCAATTGAAACAAATATTTAAGTTATATCTCTGTGTATGAGGTCTCCCCAACTCTTTTTATGCAGCTGTTTTAGAAAGAGAGGGTAGGGCCTCAGAAGATGACAGCAGTATTTAAAGTTGTGTTTCAAGTAGGTATTAGAAGTGCTGTTTCTAGATATAATTCAGCTTCATGTTATAGACACCACACTTGGAGGAAGTTGAAATGCCACATGCATAATTTTACCGGCTACCTGAACCTTTAAACCAGTTTACTACAGTGACAAGCAATTACGCTATTGACGCTATGAGATTTTGCAGAACTCTACCACTTGGTAGTCTAGATAGTAGAATTATATTTCGACAGTCGCTTGCTTTTTACGATTGCCTAATAAAAAGTGCTTCAAAAGGACTCGAACAAACACGGGGATAAACTTATCAGCTAAGTCAATATAACTTGAATGTCTGCATCACAGACCACATAAATACTAATAGACATGCAATTAGGATGGAATCGTGTCGCCACGCATATGAGCGAACGCTCCTATAACTGTAAAATTATCATACATTGGTAGATATACCGTGAAAAAATAGGAATAAATCATGTTTTACGGTTTTATTGTACCGAATGAGATGACAAGGTTTAAACATTACCCTTGAAGTTATTTTATTTCATCGGTAAGTAGTTTAACTCTTTAATTGCTGTGTGCAAATGCAAGCTACGCTGAAAAACTAAGAAATCGTCTTGAAAGGCGTATCCATTTAATTCATGGTCTGCATCAATAGTGGTAAAATAAGCAAGTATACGTTTATAACTCGTTGAAAATATCCGACAATACTAGAACACCACAGGGAGTCTAACAAGTTGGCAACCCTCGGTCATTTCGTTTCCGTGACATGTGTCACGGTTTCACGAACACGTGTCATTGAAAAAACATTCATAATATGGCCATAACATAAATATTGAAGCGTTTACGTGTGTAATTATTAATTACTACTTGCCCGACTCGACTTCAAGCAGCTAACAGATGGACCAAATCTCTCCTTTAAGCTATAGAAGAAAATTTGAGTTTAGATTAAAGGGGAGAGAGGGGGATTTCTTCCTTTTAATCAATACTTAAATTTTGACTCTTTTATACGATTTTTTAAAATTTCCTAACATACTTCCTTGTTTTTCAGTTTTTTGATAAAAACAACGATGCCCGGGATTAGATGGTGCCCGGTTGGCGATAGGCTTGTCACCTATCACATTGTGGGGCTAGCTAAGTATCTTCGTTCACCAGTGTTCACTGGTGTAAGCAATCAAGTTAGAGACAAATGATGTGTTAAAATATACATTAATTTGAAAAATTATATAGCATAATGCAAAAAATGTTCAAAACATTAACTGCGTTCCAGTTAAGTGAACCGGCGAAAATTAAGATCATTAATGATAATAATGTTGCTGTAACAGCAGGATGTAGAGGAAATTGTGTGGTATTTTTGTTTCCTCTCTTTATTTATACTTTATTATCCAATATTTTGTTGCGTACGGATGATATGGAGAAGCAAGAATGTATGTGTGATGTTAAGAAGGAATTGTAATAATACATACGAATAATTTATTTATTCTCGATGTGTTACAGAGATGAGTAATTCCGTCCAGTTTTCCACGTGTTGGTCCGGGCCCTTTTGAATAGACCATCTGAAGTTCTGCCAGGCAGTTCGTAGGAGGCAAGATTGGCTATACGAGACACTCGTGGTTACTAGGTGTAAAGTTCTGAATTGTCTCGCCCGGTCTGGTACCACCGCCTTAACTATTTCTGTCGCAATAGCATCAGTGCTTGTCACTTATACATGTTGTATCTATACCAAGCCACAAGAATAACAACGCACCATTAACATCTTTGGTGTCTATAGACGATGGTTGTATCTGTTCATCGGGAGATTCATTTGCTTGTATGCTATCTTTAAAAAGAATCCGAATGACTATTCTAGACGTCATTATAATAGAGCTCTTTCATCATCTTACCAAATAATTATCTGTAAGGGTTATTGTGTTGACGCCATATTTTCATTGCACGATATTTCTCTACAGGGTTATTTTTGGACCTCCCGTCAAATTTAAACAGGTGGTTCAAACCATGAAACTAAACAACTTTTGCAAACAAACGCGGGTAGAAATGTGAAAAAAAATTCGACCCTCCCGTAGAAAACTGCTCAATCACGCGGTCGATTTCGTATGGAAGGTCTGAAGGTAGGTCCAAATGTTGTAGGTATTTAATACTTACCCAAAGGGGATTGTATATAACTTTTAAATAGTAGTCTTAAGTATCAAATCAACTCTTTCTACTATTATGCTTCACCGTACCTGGAACAAAAAATATATTAAATTGTATTAAATAATTCTTCCTCTATCCATCTAACGTACTCTGTGAATAATTTGTCCTTCGGCCTTTACGGACGTATGTATAGATAACTACGTAAAAAAAAACTATTTTTATACCTTTTGGCGTCGGCAGTGGGTGAAACTAAATTTGTTACACGTATAAAAACATCGCGGATAAGATCAAGTAAAAGCAAACAAACATACACTCGTGTGTGTATAAGGCACCACAATTCATCGGTTTTTAAACTAAACCAACTTTTGAAACATTCTTGACTGATAACAATTTGTCTGTTACTAGAAGTCGTAAATCGGATATAAATATCAATATTGGTTTTTTTAATTGCGAAGTCTTATTGTCAAGTTTTTTCGGCTCAGATTATGAGGTCAAGGTTGATCTAAAGTCGTTTTTTGCGGAATTGGAAACGGATGAACCATTAGCCTTTCCAATTCCGAAAAAACCGACTTTAGATCAACCTTGGACCTCATAATCTGAGCCGAAAAAACTTGACAATAAGACTTCGCAATTAAAAACACCAATATTGATATTTATATCCGATTTACGATTTCTAGTAACAGATAAATTGTTATCAGTCAAGTATTTTTCAAAAGTTGGTTTAGTTTAAAATATAGTTTAGCCTAAAGAAAACATTCAACCTGAGCATTGAACAATTCCTACTTGGCATGGCAGACACCATGAAGCTAAAGTATTTTATATCAATTTGTGCATTCGTGCAAAGTATATTCAAGTAAGCTTCCGTGCCAGTCTCAGCTTTTAAATGGAGCCATTTATGGAGACTAGGCTTGCCATATTTTTGTATGTAGAAAGACAATTTGCAGAATACATTGTAACTAAACTCGCATTACTACGCACTATGACTATGACAACTACGACAACAGATTACTACGCACTATGACAACATAGCACAGAATAATTTACAACGATTAAAAGGAGGTCCCTAAAGTTAGGCCAAAAAAAGAGACATGAAATATATTGTTTCTAAATAAAGACGGCTCTATAAGCTTACTGCTTTATAGTATAACCGGGATCACTCACATACCCGTAAATATTAGAGCATTGTACGAATGTTCGTACGCATGTGAAGGGACCTCAGAAAACTACTAAGTAAGAAGCTTCCGTGCAAGTCTCAGCTTTTAAATGGAGCCATTTATGGAGACTAGGCTTGCCATATTTTTGTACGTAAAAAGACAATTTGTAGAATACATTATAACTATAACTCGGATTACTACGCACTATGACTATGACAACTACGACAACGGATTACTACGCACTATGAAAACATAGCACAGAATAAATTACAACGATTAAAAGGACAAAAAAGAGTCATGAAATATATTATGTTTATTCTTAGTAAGAAAGTTAGGTATGGTCGGTAAACCTTTATCTTTGTCTGTGAGATTATTAACGCATTTTCAATACTTTCATATTTCTAGACAGTGATTACCTCTTATTATTAGAAGAGTCCGTTTGTTTTCTGTTCTATATTAGCGTTATAATATCGTGGAGTAAAATTAAAGACTATCTCAAAAAATATGACACGTTTGGCGACTCTAATGTAGTCGAGTGAAAAAAGATGGACGTAGACTGGCTGATAGGTTGTCGTGAGCTGAATTAATACAACACCATCTTACATTTTTAATTTTCTTATGAAAAAATTCAATGGCTTCTTAAAAGCTTGAAACTTGATTGAAGACTCGTAATAAAATTAGTTCACTCCATTACAATTATGTATCTTTAGGGAATATTATTTTTGGATCTCATGAATGGTTTATCTTAGCAAAATAAAATAAACTTTGTAGCAACAAATGTAAATATATTTTGTACGTGGCATTAGGTTCCAAGTTGGTTATTCTTATTCATTAGTATCTTTTTGAAGAAAATATCAATGCTATACTGCTACACATTTCGTCAAAGGTAAGAGAAGGCTAATACAATCGTGACATTTATGTTTAAATGAAATCGTGCTGTTTCGTAATAACTTTTTGTTTATATCTGTCAATCGGTTTTGCCTTTTACTGTTTCTTTAGGACTATAGACGTAATTCCGTGGACTAAACAATAAAATATCTTCTAAGCTTCGATCAGAAAGATCGACTACCTACTATAGATAATCACAATCAACATTATGGTAGCATGAATCTACTTTACAGAATAAAGATTGTGTTGTGAGCTCTCAGTGGTAGAAAAAATATAACATATTGACTACTAACTTCTGCAACGTCTCGACCGGAGTTCTAACCAACGCCTTACCTTGTCACCATCATGTTACGATTTGGAAAGTAAGGTACCAGGTTTATTTATGCATGTGGCATTCCAACCTCGTTACACATTGAGCAAACGCATCATTAACATTCTTGGTGTCTTTTAACTATGTTCATGTTTATCCATTAGGTGAACCATCATATTATTTGCCCCGTTGGTCGAGTGGTTAGTGACCCTGACAACGCAATCGACGGGGCTCGGGTTTGATCCCCAACGGGGACAAGCATTTGTGTGATGAGCATAAATGTTTGTATTTCCGGGTTTGGGTGTTTATTAAATATATTCCAGTATTTATACATGTATTTCTATGTATTATATTATCGTTGACTAACACCCATAACACAAGCAAATAATTTGCTTACTTTGGGGTTAGACCAATAAGTGTAATTTGTCCCGTGAAATTTTAATATTATTATTTTGCTATCCTGTGATACAAAAAAAAAACTTTTAAATATTGTTCGTCAATAAGGAACCTTCGTATGTGAGTTCATCTCGCATTTGGTAGCTTTTCTTTTTCAATCACATGTACATTTTCATCTAAATAATTCAACTTATTCATCACTCAATAGTAGAATATTGAAGACGCGTCCACAAAAGCTCTTTGTAAAAGTTGTTACATAAGAAACCATAAGTCTTACAACCAATGTTCGATTGAAGGATGAAGGTTGATTGCGCATTGTGACAGCAAACAATAAGCAATCACCAAGTTTAGTGCTAATACCGGTTCTACGTGAAACGCACTTAATTTTACGACGGCTGGTATCACATCCGCTTGAATGACGGGAAAAGATCTGAGCTCACTATCGAAGCTTATTGAGCATTTGCGGTTTAATTGCTCACCCACATTCATCAAAAGATACTTAATAGATATCCGGTCTTATTATTTTTATTTGGTTTAGTATCTTCAGGCGTTTAAGTGTGGGTCATACGATGGGAAGCGATCACCACCGCCCATGGCTTTTGCAATACAAAAGGTTATTCGCCAATGCGATATCGGCTTCAGATAATTTTATTAGACCTTCTCTTAAAAATACCAATAAACAATTTTGATAGTGTCCTTATGTCATCCTATCTTCTGTTTCGCTCATTATCACGTGTTGCTACGTCATAGGCGATGCGATAGAATGAGCAGTAATTTGCAAGCATGTTTAAATAGATTTAGCCCCCCCATTTCACGTAAAAAACGTCAATAGAGTCAAAGCCCTTAGGGTTCTTACACACATTAACATATTACATCGTTGTAACGTGTTACGATACAGCATTATATGTAAGTAAATCTGTAAGAGCCCTAAACCACAAAATAAATATGAATGTACAAAAGTCAATCTTCATTAGGTTTTATATCAATATCTATATATAAAGGGCTGTCAAGCAAGACACACATAGACACCTCTCACGGACATGATATCTCGGAATGGTTGGGAATAATGCAAGTGAGAGTGCCACCCGCTTGGACACACGTCAATGAGCTTTTTGTGCAGAAAATTTGTAATATGTATAACAATAACATTAAAATATTTTAGTTATTATTGGTTTACATTTCTGTTCTTCGTTTTTCGTTCTCAAGAATAAATCAAACGCCTAAATACAAGCCACTAGTCACTACCAGTATTTTGTAAAGTTGATAGCCTTACCGCGACCGCCGCGCGTAGGTATGAAAAGTGAAGTACATAACTGAGACTGTTTTCTGGACATATTTATTTTGCGCCTAAACCTTCGATTTAATTGACGTTTTGTCGTGCTCCGGCTTATTTAACGTTTATTTTCAAACCTAAATCAGCGGAACTTCCAGCGGAACTTGTTAGGCGTTCAAACTGAGAATAGTTAGTTAGACAGTCAGTGCGATAGATCCGCATTTTGCAAAAACTTCATTAGTGATGAATACGGTGAGCAAAAAATATTAACAAAGAAATTCATAAAAAAAATTGCGTTTTAATTGGTATATTTTCTAATCAAGATCCCATTCGCCCAAACTAGTATAAGTAATAGGTAACATAAGGTATAGAAAAGAACATATAAAAATACAAATGGATTTATTTTTATGAACATAATACTGAATCACATGTATCTATCGGATTTTAAATCCTCTACATCGTTTATAACGAATTTAATTCGTCATCATTTATGTAATTTTTTTATCACGCATAATATTGCATAAATCCAAAATTAATAACGTGTTTCTAATTATGTTTATAATGACATTATTTAAATAGGTACATTTATTTAGGTACATGTAGTGTGATATGGAACACTAATATTATTATCATAGAATTATTCGAATGTTATTTATATCTTAAGTAAATCAGCCCAATTTTTTTACACAAATATTTTTTTTGTTGACATTACTAATTTCACACTTATGAAGTCAACAACAAGCGCGACTCTATTCTCAGTTGGAACACATAGTACCTACATAAAAAGTGTTTTGTGAAGTGTTATATGCACCTTAACCTCAAAAATACAAGTTTCTTTATGGAAAAATAAATAATTAATTCTAATTAAGTAAAATAAACGTAATATATTTTTTATTTTATCCAGAGTAGTTATCATATTTAAAAATTGGAAACAATATTGCCACTTTATAACTCCACCAGCGACCTGCCCGCGGTTTCACCCGCACAGCTTTTGTTCCCGTGGGAATATCGGAAAGGTTTATACACTTAAACCTTCCTCAAGAATCAATCTATCTATTAAAAAAACCGCATCAAAATCCGTTGCGTAGTTTTAAAAATTTAAGCATACATAGAGACATAAGGACATAGGGACAGACAGAGAAAGCGACTTTGTTTTATACTATGTAATGATTATTTTGACATTCTTTTGACTTGACAATGAATGGACATGGATTTGAAAATAGAATGTTTGATTTCTGGTTGACTGGTTGCGCTCTTCTTTCTTTTCTTTTTCTTATCCCTATAAGGGCGAGATGGCATGGATTATTTACATTTTACTAAATCAATCAAAATCACTTAATTTATTTATTAAATTCTTTAAATGCTCTATTCAGTTTATGACTATAATAGCCAATGCGTATCTAGCTTCAGGGAAACAAAAACGTGAATACGAAGAGAAACTAAAACAAACTCATACGTTCACACGGATTCAACATTCCGAGTCAGCACAGGAAACAATCGGAAAGCGGCGACAGACATTTCATTGGCTCTATACAGATATCAGGTTTGCTTTTATATTTCGCATTTGAATGTATGTTGAATGTTCTAGAAGCTATAAAACAAAATGAACATAAATATGCATTTAGCAACTTAACAAACTTTTTCCCCTTGGTCCGAGCTCTTTTGAAGAATATGCTAAATGCCGTTCTGCCAGGCAGATCTCAAAAGCCAACCGATTGGAACCGTGTCACTACCATCGTGACTGTTAGGTGGTAGAGTTTCGCAACGTCTCGCCCGGGTATTTGATACCACTGCCTTACCTATTCCTGCCACAATAGTGCTTGAGGCTTGTCATTGTCATGGTTCGGTTTGGACGGTAAGGTACTACCTTACCTTCCAAATTTATGGATATGGCATTGCCATCCTGCCACACAGATTGCACCACACCATTAACATCTTTGGTGTCTGGCGATAGGCGATGGTTACTATTCCCATCAGGAGAGCCATGGTTGGCTTTTCCTATAAGAAGACCCTCCTGATAGGAAGAGTCAACCATCGCCTATAGACACCAAAGATGTTAATGGTACATTGCTATCTTGTGGTGAGGTCTAATGCCACATGCATAAGCCTACCGGCTACCATACCCTCCAAACCGGAACACGACAGTGACAAGCACTGACGTCATTGTGGCAGGAATACGTGGCCCGAGGCGGTGGTACCAGATTTGGGCGAGACAATGCAGAACTCTACCACCTACGCCTCTTACTTTTTTTTTTGTTTTTTTTTTAAAGAAAAAAGTACCTTCACGCCCGTATCCCTGAAAAGGTAGGCAGTGGTACAAGTGCACCCACGATTTGCCGAAGATACTTGGTCCCAAAAATGTGATAGGTGGCAAGCCTATAGCAACCGAGCACTTTCCAATCCCGGGCAACATTTTTTTATCAGAAAACTGAAAAAACACATTTTTTAACTGTGCGACCCGGGACTCGAACCCGGGACCGCATGCGGTCAACGCCAACGCCGTACCACTAGACCACAGAGGCGATTGGTTATTTTTGTTGTCTTAAAAAATACTCCACTGTCAAAAATGAATTCAGTTTAGCATTTGAATATACTAATATTAATTTATATATATTCAAAGATATGCTTAATGAATTGTGGATTTAAAGATAAACTTATGGGGTAAATTTATAACAATCTTACTATAGACCGCCCCGTTGGTCGAGTGGTTAGTGACCCTGACTACGCAATCAACGGGGCTCGGGTTCGATCTCCGACGGGGACAAGCATTTGTGTGATGAGCATAAATGTTTGTATTTCCGGGTTTGGGTGTTTATTATGTATGTAAAAGTATTTATATATGTATTTCTATGTATTAGTATCGTTGACTAACACCCATAACACAAGTAAATAATTTGCTTACTTTGGGGTTAGATCAATAACTGTAATTTGTCCCGTGAATATTTATTTATTTATTTATTATTTATTATTACAAGATGACATACATTTCGTCAACTACTTTGACTTACATAGTTGCAATAGAGAATACCAAAAATTTCGTCTCCCACCTAAAGTGTACTCACGAGATTGACTATTTTATTAAACCAGACCTGTTACCTGAGCTCCGTGCCAAATCTGCGGAGAAATTTAAAATCACGTCCGGAATCGTCGAAAGCGATTCAGAGAAATGTCTTGCTTTAATTTTTAAACTGAGGCAGCAATTTTGGTGAATTACGGTTATTACTTAAATAAAATATTGTAGGTACCTACTATATAATGTAATGTCATAAAATAATGCTGGACTCTGAGCATTATTTACCCCGTGTTGGTCCGGGCTCCTTTGAAGAATAGACCAACTGCTGTTCTGCTAGGCAGGTCGTAAAAGGCGATTGTTTGGCTATGCAAGCTACTACCATCGTGCCTCCTAGGTGGTAGAGTTCTGCATTGTTTTGCCCGGGTCTGTTACTACCGCCTTACCTATTCCTGCCGCAATAGTGCCAGTGCTTGTCACTGTTGTGTTCTGGTTTGGAGTTTGGAGGGTAAGGTAGCCGATAAACTCATGCATGTGGCAGTAGACCTATATATGTATGTATGTACGTATGAGTGTTTTAAACTAATTTAACAATTACTAATTATGTAACTAGTTAGAAAAAAATCTGTAAACCCGCTAAATTAACGTATTTCAGTCTCAAAGGAGTAAAAACTATAAGCATAGATTTTTTCAATTCAAACATTTATTTTGTAAAAAATGGCTGTAAGTATATTGATTTTTAAAATGCTGTATATTTTGGACACGATGATCGATTTTGATCTTTGGAATGGCATTCAACTCAGTTTTTGAGATCTAAAATATTGCTTTAGCTACATAATCGATAGGTTCAAAAATTCCGAAGTAATGTTAAAAAACATTTGTTCAAAAATTTTCGTCATTGAATCCCAAACATACTGACCGATTTCGATCCAAATAACGGTATTTATCGCAATTTTTTAAAGAAACAGCTGATAAGATTTTTAAGTCAATCGGTGTCATTATTTCTAATTATAAAGAGCAGTATAGTGCCTTACCTTCCAAACTCTTGTTGATTCAGACGAATCAGAATTATTTGCGAATAGATTGACGAATAGATCAACTGTCCTACCGCTAGGCATCTCGTAAATACTACCGTAATATTACTATTCTATGCCTACTATACCGATTATTTACATAATCATCTTTGATTTTTATCGGTGGTAGCCATATCTTGCGTTTGTTTGTTGTCTTATGCGATAAAATTTAATAAAAAGTTACATCAGCCCCAAACTATCGGAAATGGTACTCATAAATCCCTTTCGTATTAATTTTTAATCCCACTTTCAAGGACAACGGAGCCACAAAAACAACTTGGATTTATTTTTAAAATGGACAATGGCTGTACGCTTTGTGGGGAATGATGCCCCTGAGACCCATACGAAAGATATTCCCTTAATAGGGATCTATTGTGCTATCTGCGCCGTTTAATTACAGATACCTATTGTGAAGAATAAGTGAAGCTCCTTCAAATATATTACTCGTAGTTCCTGGTTCGCAGAAACTTAGATTTATTGTAAAGACAATTTAAGATCGCAATTTATTTATCGCAATTCTTTGTTTTCTTCGAGAAATTCGAAAATTATTATCATCTAAACTAAAATCTATATTAATATTATAAATGCGAAAGTTTGGATGTTTGGATGGTCCATACATCTAAACATGTTTGTTACTCAAACATGCAAAAACTACTGAATTGATTTGAAAGAAAATTTTGCACACAGATAGATAATGACCCGGAATAGCACATAGGCTACGTTTTATCTCGGAAAAATTAGGTGATCCCGGGGGATTCACCAGAAAAGTTTATAATGCAGCGGGCTGCGTGCTGGAGTTAGTAATGATATATTCATTATTATTATTATATCATTAGATAGCGAACAAGGAGATCTTGATGGAAAGAGACACCATCCTAAAGACACCAAATATGTTTATAGTGCGTTGTTATCGGTGTTGCGGGATGGGAATACCACATGCATAAGTCCCCCGGCTACCTTACCCCCCAAACTGGAACACGACAATGACAAGCATTGACGCTAATGCGGTATTACCATATACCCGGGCGAGTCGTTTTGGAAGTCTAGTAGTCACGATGTTTGTGACATGTATCAGTGGCCTTTTACGATATGCCTGACAGAACAGCAGTTGTTCTATTTTTCTAAGGAGCCCGGATCGGAGCCAACACGGAGAAACAAAAGAAAATAAAATATTTCTGATCAGTTGGTCCATATAATTTGTTTGGTAAATATTAAAATGTTAATCAATACTTACTAGTGATTACTACCCCGTGTGGGTTCGGGCTCTCTTTAAAGAATAGACCACCTGTCGTTCTGCCGGGCAATTTGTAAGAGACAAACGATTGGCTATGCGAGTTACTTCCATCGTGGCTTCTCGGTGGTAGAATTCGGTATTGTCTCGCTCGGGTCGTGTACCACCGCCTAACCGCCACTAATTACATATAAATGTCTTCAAACTTAAATTTGCTCGTAAAAGTAAAAGCTAAATTCTAGTATGTGTAGAAAAGTAGAGGGGGAATGTTAATCGTAGTATAATCCTGAGTTATTCCTTAAAACCCCTCAAAACAGTTGCGAAACCTCTAAACCAAAATGTAGCAAGGATGCTTCTGAATGCATCAGGCTTCGTATTAAATAGGTCTAATTCTGGATGGTCAACCACACTATTAAAGTTTCGCTGAACGAATATGGTAAGAATTATTTCTGTAATTTGAAGCACTGCAAACGATATCAAGGGCTACCGGATGTCTGCAAGATCTGTTTGGAGTTTTTATGTAAATTTTAAAAGGGAGATATGGTAAATCAAGCAAACTTTGATAGATTTTAGACAAAAACACCATATTTTATATATATGTATAAGATATGGTGTTTATATTATTCTTCTTTCATGCAGGGGTAAAATATGATGCCAGCGACACTTCGCATTGTAGTTATCATCATGAAACTTAAAACTTAAATTGTGAAAACCTTACAATTTTTCGTTGTATAGATTCGACCCTACTTATGTAAAGTAAACATACAGTATACTGCAAGCGCGTGCGCTCCTTATAGACAGAAAAGCAGTGCTTTACTTGCCATTCACAGATATTTTAATAAAACGTTTGTACGTTTTAGATGATTTTAATTAATAATTTAATAGTAAGTAAATGAATAAAATGTGTAATAATCATGTGCACGCCGCTGAAATCTATAAAAGAAAAAGTTTTTGTGTCCGAGTACTCCGTCGCATACTCAGTATCATAATCCTGTGCACGCCTCTGGTATACTGTGGATTCCATATTTGCGAACAATACTTGAGGATATTGCGCACAAAAGAGCAGTAAAGAATTAACTACCAAAATAGTATCTACCAAAGTAGGAACTTATAAAAAAAATCCAGTACTTTATTAGCTTTTTTTACTGTGTGATTCTCTTGTTGTTTCAGGAATTTATATCATCAATATTATAAAAGCGGATGCATGGATGTATATTAGCTTCTTCATGCATAAATTTGGAGAATGTTGGTCAATGCTCAATATAACGACGCTGGGGACAATACAATAGCTATTTATACATGAAAGAGTAAGTTTTTATATACTGATGTAAAGGTATAACCATCGCCTATAGAACCAAATATATTAGTGGTGCGTTGTTATTTGTATGACAGGTGTGATGCCATACATTGTTCCACACAAATCGGAACACAGTGACAAAACGTTATTGTGGCAGGAATAGATGGCACTCTCACCGAGACGTAAAAAACTCCACTTTGGACACTGAATATCGTCGGCATTTGGTAAAACTCCATGTTAACTTATATTTATATCGTATTAAAGCACTTGTACTGTTTTACTTGACTTTTTATTTATTAAAACCAACCGGTTTCGCATTTTATCGCATCATCAGGGCAAAAGTTATTATTGTTTAATACAATTGACAATTTGACAATTAACAATATCATTGTCAAATTATATAATTGTCAAACTGTCAATTGTACTAAACAATAATAACTTTTGCCCTGATGATGCGATAAAACGCGAAACCGGTTGGTTTTAATAAATAAAAAGTCAAGTAAAACAGTACAAGTGTTTTTAATACGATATAAATATAAGTATCTTCACTCCCGTATTCCCGAGGAAGCAGGCAGATGTACAACCAACCCAAGCCAACCCACGATTAGCCGAAGATACTTAGTTCCCAGTGTGATAAGTGGCAAAAGCCTATCGCAAATTGGGCACTCATCCAATCTCGTGCAACGTTGTACAAAAAAATGATGTGGTGTCGCGGGACACCAGGTAGGAACGAACTTCCTTCGACTAAACGGCACTACTCGCTTGTGTACGCGACTGTCGCGCCTGCGCACGTCTCATTTAACGCTTTTATTCCACGCATTTTTCTTACGGTTTTACTATCACATTTTTTTCAGTTCGGTCGCGCAGCAAAATCCCTATCCCCTCCAAGCCTGCCGTAAGGAACTTCGTTCCAAAAATTCAAGATGTCTATGAAAATTATTAATTTTATGAAAAAAAAATCATAATTCGTAACTCTCACCTGGCCTATTTTTCTTCTTTAATTAATTCAAGCAAACGACTGTACGATTTTTTGTTATTGTTACAAAGTCTGCGTGTAATGAGTTCGTTCATAAAATATTCAAATAAGATTCAAACCCCAAAATTTTGCTGCCAAACTGTCTTACTTTCGAAAGGTCGACTTTGACAACCTAATATGCGGGCCGACACGTCGCCTTGTGAATCAAAAGTATAAGCCAATTTAGGGCTCCCTTGTGATTGAAATTAGGGTTGCCAAGTAATTGAGTTCGAAATCGATGAAATATGAATCATACCTAGCGGTCAATTAGTTTGTGAGTAAATTTATATAATATTCTGTCTGACCCGGCAAGTTGTTTTGCCATACAAATTAATTGTATTGAATATTTTGGTGCTTGAAAGGAAGGGGGAGGGGTATTTGAGATAAAAATATCCTATCCTCGAATATTACTTGTATGTACATTGACTTCTGTTAGTCTCCAGTATTCTGTGTAAAAGTAGTATACTTTTACACAGAATACTTGTAATATGTTTGACCCCTATTCTTTAACCATTTCCTTGACAAATTTCAATAAAATCGGCTTTGTGATTTAGCTGTAAAAGCGTAAAAGACAGAGACTTTCATTCCTAGCGTTTATGCCAGCTGCAGATGTCATCTAGACCCACCGTGCAGCTTCGCCCTGGAGTGGATTATTAACAGGATTAACGTGTCATCGATATAGTTTTTCGTACGAAATTTCATGCCCTACCTCAGCCCCTTAGGGTTGCTTTCTTAAATCTATATATGATTCCGGATCTTCGACTGTCTCCGTGCTAGATTTCATCAAAATCGATACAGCGGTTTAACCGTGAAAGCTTAACAGACTTTCGTATTTATAATATTACAAATATAACAAGTATAGATAACTACTTGAATTTATTTACAGCATACAGTTAAATCTAGCTACTATTCAAATTTTTTTTAAATAGTTTTAATAATAAATAAATAAATAATAATAAATATTCACGGGACAAATTACACTTGTTGATCTAACCCCAAAGTAAGCAAATTATTTGCTTGTGTTATGGGTGTTAGTCAACGATACTAATACACAGAAATAAATACTTTTATATACATAATAAACACCCAAACCCGGAAATACAAACATTAATGCTCATCACACAAATGCTTGTCCCCGTCGGGGATCGAATCCGAGCTCCGTCGATTGCGTAGTCAGTGTCCACCTGTCAGGCCCTAACCATTCGACCAACGGGGCGGTCAAATTAATAGTCACGCCATTGGGAAGGAAACGTGTCGCAGCGGATATGAGTAAATGCTCCTATCACTGTCAAAAGTGATATACTTTTGTAGATATATTATATCTTGAAAAAATAAAAATAAGCCATGTTGTACTGTTTTATCGAAATGATTGAGATGACAAGGTTTAAAAATTACACTCTAAGTGATTTTATTTCATCGGTAACTATGACTGTATTTCTGTGTATAAATGCAAGCTACACCGACAAACTAAGAAATTGTCTTGAAAGACGTATCCATTTAATCCGTGGTAGGAGAGTATTTCAAAGAAAAAAAATTATAATGAAATCAAAATAGCCTGAAAAATGAAGCACATATTTTTATGTGATGATGAAGACATACGCGACATTAAACTTCATGCCCCTAGGGAGTAGGGACCGCCTATTAAACCATACTTTATACAAGGACTAGCGACCTGCCCGCGGTTTCACCCGCGCAGCTTTTGTTCCCGTGGGAATATCGGAAAGGTTTACACACTTAAACCTTCCGCAAGAATCAATCTATCTATTAAAAAAAACCTCATCAAAATCCGTTGCGTGTTTTTAAAGATTTAAGCATACATAGGGACATAAGGACAAAGGGACAGACAGAGAAAGCGACTTTGTTTTATACTTTGTAATGATGTTCTTTTTTAACTGCGGCAGCCCTAATGGAAATTGACGCAACAGGTCCCATTATAATCTTCATCAAGTTTTATTATTCAAATGTGGTGCAGGAAAGTGGAAATGATCAAAACGCAAATGTCCCACGCCTACCCTTGGTATTGATTTAAAACATGAAAGCGGCATTTACGTTTTTAACGACTTCTGCTTGTATGATTAACCATTCGGTCGAAAGTTTAGCGTACCAAACTAAGAATCGATGTCGCTCGGGTTTCATTGTCGATAGGGACAAACATTTGTGTGATGAGCATAGATCTTTGGGTTTTGGTGTATATTATGTATGTAACATGTAACATTATATAACATATATGTATTTCTATGTATTAGTACCGTTGACTAACACCCATAACACAAGCAAATAATATGCTTACTTTGGGTTAGATTTTTTTAATTTTATTTATTTTCTAAATATTAGTCTAAGGTTTTTACAATTTTTTATTTTTTTGTAATGTATGTACTGTTTAATACTACATACATTACAGTAAATTTTTCGTTATAATCTATATATATATATAAAAGGCAAAAGTGACTGAGTGATGTATCAACGCACAGGCCAAACCCTTAGGGCTAGAAACTTGAAATTTCACACACGTATTTCTCTTATGATGTAGGCATCCACCAAGGAAGGATTTTTCAAAATTCAACCCCAAAGGGGGTGAAATAGGGGATAAATTTTGTATGAAACATTTTATTCCCTGGATATATTTGCATGAAATTTCGTATGAATTGAGTACAACAAAAAATAATAAATTACGTGATTAAGCAAAATTTTATCTCTAAGAGGGTGAAATGAGGAATGTAGCTTATAAAGAAAGGTTAAATAGGTTTTAAAGTAAATATGGTCAGGCAAAGCCGCGGGTAACAGCTAGTCAATCAATAATTGTATTTGTTACTAATTAAACTGTTGTTTCTTAGTCTATTGTCTTTTCGGTTCTGAGTTCTGACCTTGTACTATACTTGAACTATTATGTATTCTGTGCCATCTTCATATCCGGGTTGGAAGGGATTGTCCCACGTCTAGTCTAGGCGTTTGTTTTAAAACATTAAAACGGTATTTACGTTTTTAAACAACTTTTCCCGCATGTATTTCTAACTAACTTGTTGCCTCTTAATCTATTGGTACATATTTTTATAAGTCTGTTAATTCAGATCATCAGTCCCGGCTTCAATCTTCAGGTTAGACCCAAATATCCCATCTACACTAGGTATTGTTTAAAACATGAAAACGGCATTTACGTTTTTGCACGATTTTTGCCCGCATGTATTTGTAATTAACTTGTTGCCTTTTGGTCTATCGGTACGTCTATTCAGTTCATATGATTCTATTTTCGGCAATCAAAGTTTCGGCTTCAATTTCCAGGTCGGTAATTTTTTTTATCCTTTATGAAGAATTGATTATCCTCTAGAGAGGAGATGGCCGGTAAACTTATGCATGTATAATTCCAATCTCACCACATGTATAACAACACATTATAAATTCCCCGTGTTGGTTCCGGGCTTCTTTGAAGAGTAGATCAACTGCCGTTCTGCCAGGCAAGTCGTAAAAGGCGAAGGTGGTAGAGTTCTGCATTGTCTCGCCCGGGTCGTGTACCACCGCCTTACCTATTCCTGCCGCAATAGCATTAAATCTCGCCACAAGATAGTAACGCACCATTAACATCTTTGGTGTCTATAGGCGATGGTTGATTCTCCATCTGAAGACCCATCTGCTTGTTTGCTATCTTATGATAAAAAAAAAACATTAGCATCTTTGGTATATATAGGTATGGTCATCTCATTTCATCCAGAGAATATACTTGTTTGCTATGAAATAAAATGAAAACAAATAAAAATATGACTAGTAAATAAATCTGAGACTCTAGTGGCACCCACCACCACTAGAAGATGAGCAGGTAAAGTAGTCGGTACCGATTATCGCAAAAAACAAGCGATAGTCGTTATCAGGTCTGTAAAACGCGGCGAAGAAGAGTGATCTTCCCGTCTTGATAAACGACAAACCAAGGAATCATGGTAGACTGAAGCTTCTACAGTAGTTCGGTTCACTCTGCCTACTTCACAAAGAAACAAGCCAGATATAATATTTACTTGGAAGTAACAAGAAACTTCACCTTCAAATATATTGTACACCTAAATCCCATTTACATTATATCATCATCATTGTATGAAAAAAATGCCAACTTTTTTCTGAGTTTATGAAGAAAACTTAACAAAGAAAAATTTTGACACGACAGAAACGTGTTCCTGTCGGGTAAAAATTATCTTTGTTAAGTTTTTTCGGTTGTCCCTAGCACGGGATAAGTGCTAAAACACATATGTATAGTTATATATGTATAGACGAAAAAAAGTTTTTACTAACATGAATTTAAAATTCCAATTCAGTAGTAAATTACTAAAATTATCGGCCCGTAAAAAGAATTTTATATAGTATAAATAGATATGTTTTAATTCTCTTCACTTATCCCGTAAGGAATTTGGCGAGGACATAGGAATATGTTATAGGTGTGTGTGATTAGAATACTTAAAGGAATTGAACATTCTGAATACATACACTGGTTGTCGCCCGTCGCCAGTTACAAATACAATACGTGCAAATAATGCCTATAGCGGACGCACATTGTCTTGTGGTGTGGCTACATCGTCGCGTTAACATTCGCGGTGCGTTTCCGCGCTAACACTTCGTGGTTGTGTTACAACGAATTAGGTGGCCACATATAGGTACTTATTCTATCTTGCTTCATCTTGTACTGCGCACTAATGCAAAAGTGAGATGAACTGTGATGAAATTATCAGAGCTCGAAGATTTGCGATTCACCGAATTGATTGACAACGCACATCGCGATAGCGTGAATCTTCAGCCTAGGGCTGTATTAGCCACGACACTATCCTGTTCCTCATCTAAATTTTAACAATAAAGAGGAAAAATTTAATTTTTGATTTGTTACAATTTAATTTAAAAAACTACTTGACAGATTTTAATAATTCTTTCACATTTAGAAAGCTACATTATCCAGGAATACATATGCTAATTTTTACGCAAATGAGCAAAGGGAAGTAATGATTTTTGGTCACGCCAACGAAGTCGCGAGAAACTGCTAGTTTATGAATAATTTAAAACATATTTTCTTTTATTATATAAACACGAAACGCACATAGCATAAAATTTGTACTTTATACTAAAAATATAATAAATATGTAACTGAGACGGTGAACATTAACGGAGAATTAATTATTAGGCTTAAGACGTAAAGCTCTAATTAAGTAGCATTATTTGTAAACTTTAGCGGTTCATGAACGCTATGTTAATTAAATATTTCGTCCTTTTATTTACTTAATAAATAAACTTAAGACAAGATATTATACATTTATAAAAAAAGTTTTCAAGAAAATGAATTAAATCGTCTTCTTAAAAGGCAGTAAGTCAATATTACAGCACAGAAATTATTATTATTAATTATATTTATAGAACTTTTGTTATTTTCTTTGTTAAAATGCGTCTAAGTGTCAAATGCAAAACATATATTTCATATATTTTTTCATATGGAAAAAGGAATTGACACCAAAGATGTCAATAGTGTGTTCCTATCCTTGAGGCGATAGTTTAGTGCTATATACATAACTTTACCGGCTACCTCACTCTTCAAACCTAAACACGACAGTGACATGCACTGACGCTATTGCGACAGGAAAAGGTAAGGCGGTGGTAGGTACCAGATCCGGGCGAGACAATGCAGAACTTTACCATCTGTTAGTAACGATGGTAGAGATTACCACAGCCAATCGTTCGCCTCTTAAAAACTGCCTGGCAGAATGGCAGATGGTCTATTCTTCATTGGAGCCCGCACCAATAGTTTCATTAAAAAAATATTCATTCTGATAAGCGCCTCTTTTGCGCTGCGTTGCGTAACATTAGACTTCCGTTAGTACTAAACACGTTACGCATATTATCCAATTACCAGTCTTCATTTTTAATTATATCCTTTAGAAACGATTTTGATAAATTGTCGCTCTTTTCAAAGATGCGCCTGGTATTCATAAAACTTGTCCAAAGATCTGAACCGACGAAAAAACGGAGGTTGTAAGTTTGACACGTATGTATATTATGTAATATTGTTGAAATTGGATATTTGAGTATGATAATCTATTTAGGTGTCCAAGCACGTGTACTAAATTTCGTTAAGTGTATTTATGTTTGTATTTACCCACGGATTTCTCGGGATCTAAAAGCTTTTTGAAATAATTCTTTTTGATTTTAAATAGGTATATTCCAACTTAAAGAACAGGCCAATGTTCATAAAAAACGATTCAGTAGTTTTGAGATAATTGGGTATAGTTGATATTTGAAGTCGGTTTAACATTACAGTAAGTTTTTTTGTTAAGATTAATAATGTGCTAGCTATAGTAATTTGTTAAGTTGTGTACATGATATTTAGCTTTTACGGGGGTGACAAAACCCCTTTAAATAAATAAAGATTAAAAAAAGTCGGTTTAATATTTTGAAATTTCTACTATTTATTCATTACAATTTTACGTATTGCTTACTTTGCTGTTTTAATATATATTTTACCGCCCTGTCGTTGTATTACTATAATGCTGGATCCGCACTTGGGTCTATCGTCCCGCTAAAGCACACGCAGTCCGGAATGTATGCGAAAATAGCCGGTCACATCTGCATTTATCGTGTTTGCACGAAGCGTGTGACAATAGACGTAAGTTCGGCTCCAGCATAAGGATGTCAGAGTTAAATAATATGTATCTATGTATCTTTGTAATTTGTATCTATGCATCTATGTATCTATGTATCTATGTATCTATGTATCTATGTATCTATGATCTATGTATCTATGTATCTATGTATATATGTATCTATGTATCTATGTATCTATGTATCTATGTATCTATGTATCTATGTATCTATGTATCTATGTATCTATGTATCTATGTATCTATGTATCTATGTATCTATGTATCTATGTATTTATGTATCTATGTATCTATGTATCTATGTATCTATGTATCTATGTATCTATGTATCTATGTATCTATGTATCTATGTATCTATGTATCTTTATATCTATGTGTCTATGTTAACTGTAATTTATAACAATGTGTAGTTTGTGCACCAACCTGCATGTTTCAGCTTCTATCGCAAGAAATCTTTAACCTGTGGGTTGTCTGGAAGAGATCGCTTTAGGCGATAAGACTGCCAAATTGTATATATACCAAAAGTAACTAACAATAGTTAATTACTTTTGGTATGTCGCCTTTTTGGTGTACAATAAAGAATTATTATTAATATAATATATAATATACAGAACCACTTCAACATAATGATATTTCAGTTTAGTTATATTAGTGGTGAGAATTAAAATCGATATGCACATAATCAGTGAACTAGTTTTGTTATCAGTGTCGATAAAAGGTAGCCAACCGTTTCTGTATATCCTTATCAATCTGACTCGAATTCTTGAACTTTGGAAATATTATAAGAATGAGTAATGCTACTTTCTGTAGTAACGTTAACAGAAGTCTACAATCCGATCGAAGTAAATACTTTACTAATAGATGACCTCGCCAGTCGGTCGGATGATCGTTCGTTTGATTGATAAAGCAGGTATTTCCCCATGTAGGTCCGGTTCACCTTTCAATTATAGACTACCTACCATTCTGCCAGGAAGTTGTCAAAGAGATGTGATTGGCTATATGTTTCACTACCATGGTGACTACTAGATGGCAGAATAACGCAACATCTCATCCAGGTTCGGTACTACCACATTAACAGTACCTGCAGCAAAAGGGTCAGATATTGTCAAGGTCGTGTTGTAGTATGGAGGATGAGGCAGCCAGTAAACTTATATGGTATTACGAGCCCGCCTCATCATTAACAGCTTTGGTGTCTATAGGCGATGGTTTTCTATTTCCATCAGGAGATCCAACTACTTTTTTGCTATCTTATGATATACAAAATACGATCTTGCTGCATCTATTGATTAGTTTGTCATGAGTTTTTGATTTCACCTAAATGTTTCAGTCGAACAAAAATCATAATTGTTACTCGAAGTCGAAATTTTGTATCAATATCCTCGTGACTTGGAGATTTTTTTTATATCATAATATAGCAAACAAGCAGATGGGTCTCCTGTTGGAAAGAGTCAACTATCGCCTATAGACACCAAAGGTATTAATGGTGCGTTGCTATCCTGTGGCGAGGTCTAGTGCCACACGCATAAGTTTACCGGCTACCTCCTCCAAACCGGAACACGACAGCGACAAGCACTGACGCTATTGCAGCAGGAATAGGTAAGGCGGTGGTACCAGACTCGGGCGAGACAATGCAGAACTCTACCACCTAGTAGCCACGATGTTAGTGACTCATAAATCCAATCATTCGCCTCTTACGACCTGCTTGGCAGAACGGCAGCTGGTATATTCTTCAAAGGATCTGTTGGTCCTCGCTATCGCAAGTAATAAGTGGTAGTTCATAAAGTTGGCAAACTCTGCGACGAAGATTGTCATTCGTCTCGCCACCCGATAAACTGTTCAATCACGATGAATAGCAATATATGTGCGCTTTCAGTTGACTCTGTTTACTAATATAGAGATTCTGCATGATGATATTCATTTTAATTTACTTAGGTGAACTGACTAATCTGATTAATGATTAACTTGCTGATGTGGCTTAACGTTCCGGTCTAGAGAGAGGCCATTACAATACCTCGTTAACGAAAGAAAAAATAAAAAAGTATAGTCGTGGACAACAGCTAGTTTCACATAGTTAAACATTGCAGACGGATTAATATAGAAAATGTTACTAATACATGTAAACTAATAAAAAAAACATGGCTTCACAAAGTCAACATTGAAACCGGTGCGGGTGACGTCATCACAATGGCAGCCGAGTCAGAAGCCATATCAGCGCCAGCGCATAAATATGCAAACCTCATACATTACTCTTTTACTTCAACACGTAAGTTCATTTAACATGAAAATCCGCAATGTATAGGGATGAATAAGAAAAATACCTACGCATTGTCTAAAGAGAAGTGTAAGGAGAATAAATTAAGGCTAATGAATGGGTTATTGTGTGAGGGACAGGAAATTATTATTGGTCGACTGGTCGAGTTACGAGAGGGTTAAAACTTAATACTAAGTGTAGGTTGAGTGTCCGTATAGGAATTCAAAGAATAAGTGTGGGTTTGGTTGAGTAATCTATTGTATGCTTTGGAATTGTACTACGAATCTTAGTCATAATATATTTAAATTCAATTAAAGTGTACGCTTTATACTATCGTGGAATTTATGGCTTATTCAGAGACAGATTGGTCACGCTGGTGACGGAGAAGTTGGTAACATTTTCACAGCCTGCCCGGCTATACACCTGTCCCTAATATAGGAAATGATATTACTCACCCTATAAACAAAGTGTAAAAGATATTGCACGATTATACGAAGCGTTAGAGTGCTCTACGATCAAAAAATCCTTTACGCCTTCTTTCTGCAACTATTTCTAGTATATTCTACTAGTTGCACCCAGCAACCAGTGAATTATAACAATCCCACGGGAACAACTTATTTTTATGGACAAGTACCCTACGTCCAAGTATTATATTTGTGCCAAATTTCATCTATCAATTCGACCGTTCTTGCGTGAAAGTAACAAACATCTATTCATCTGTCCAATCATACTTTTGCATTAATTATGTATTACAAATAAACTTACTAGTACTTGTAAGATATTATAAAATATGTGTAAAACATCCCTGATGATGCTTTGATAAGCGAAACCGGTTGGATGTGAATAGTAAAAAATTAAAAATATACGTGAACTGGAAGTACAAGTGAGTTTATTTGTAATACATAATTTAAAATGCAGTTTCACCAAGTGCCGACGACGGAAAATATCCAATTTTGCATTAATATTGGTAGGAGTAGGATAGTAGTGTTAGTAAGACTAGTGTTTCTTTTTTTTCATATCATAAGATAGCAAACAAGCAGATGGGTCTCCTGATGGTAAGAGTCAACCATCGCCTATAGACACCAAAGATGTTAATGTTGCGTTGCTATCTTGTGACCAGGTCTAATGCCATATGCATAAGTTTACCGGCTACCTTACCCTCCAAACCGGAACACGACAGTGACAAGCACTGACGCTATTGTGGCAGGAATAGGTAAGATGATGGTACCAGACGCGGGCGAGACAATGCAGAACTCTACCACCTAGCAGTCACGATGGTAGTGACTTGCATAGCCAATCGGTCGCCTTGTACGACCTGCCTAACAGAACGGCAGTTGGTCTATTCTTCAAATGAGCCCGGAACCAACACGGGGGGAGTAGTGTGTAGTAACACAGGACCTACTTAATTTATATACTGCTCTACAGATAATTTAATAAAGAGTTTCGACATTTTCAAAACTTAACTTAGAATAACAGAAACGAGAACATCAAAAGCTCAAACATTCTCGTCCTTTATTCCCTTGGGACTTTTACTTGAATTAAAAATCTATATATTAGTACGTGAAGGGAAAACTTTGGATCTCTTTTTAAGACAACTGCGTGAACGGTAGAATATGAAATTTGCCACAGTTAAAGTTTACATTGCGAAGGACTGCAGAAACTTAATAGTTTTGAGTAAAATACGTTAGAAATACAATAAATGAATGAAAATAAACATTACACATTACATTCGTGTGAAATGACATACATGGTAATATACACACATGTATGTTCAGGCTTTGAGTATTAAGTTGGTTTAATACTCAAAGTGTATAGGTACTTACTACCATGAAGTATTAGGTAAAGATGGAGCAAGCACTCGGATTAATCACTTGAAACATAAACCTACTTGATAACTCCGTTGAAGAGGTCTCCCTGTCTCTTTTTATACAGCTGTGTTAAAAAGAAAGGGTAAGAAGGTGACAGCAGTATTAAAAGTTGTGTTTCAAGTAAGTATTAGAAGTGTTGCCTCCAGCTATAATACAGCTTCATGCTTCCTACCTACTATTTTCCTTACGGCTAGTCAGTTGTCAAACCTAAAAAGATTTTATTATTTAGTCTATGGTCGAATTATGACTTTCGCCGTGTTGGTCCCGGCCTCCTTTGAAGAATAGGCCAACTGCCGTTCTGCCAGGCAGGTCGTAAAAGGCGACCGATTGGCTATCGAGTCACTAACATCGTGGCTACTAGGTGGTGGAGTTCTGCATTGTCTCGCCCGGGTCTGGTACCACCGCCTTCCCTATTCCTGCCGCAATAACGTCAATGCTTGTCGCTGTCGTGTTCCGGTTTGGAGGGTAGGGTAGCCGGTGGACTTATGCATGTGGCATTAGACCTCGCCACAAGATAGCAACGCACCATTAACATCTTTGGTGTCTATGGGCGGCTCTTTCCATCAGGAGACCCATCTGCTTGTTTGCTATCTTATGATAAAAAAAAAAACAATCGATCGTTACGTTAAATTCATCACGCCAGTACATTTGTGGGGCAGGTTAGCTAGAAATCTGAAAGGCAATAAGACGACTCACTGGTTTGTCCATTGACAAGATGGCGATGCTCTCCATCGTCGTATTTTCCACTTTAACGATAATTGCTTGTTATTTAATTTATTTACAGTTACGTGCTTTTCTGTACGTGCATTTATATTAATATTATAAATGTGAAAGTTTGGATGTTTGGATGGATGTTTGTTACCCAATCACGCAAAAACTACTGAACGGATTTGAATGAAATTTGGCACACAGGTAGATAATGACCTGGAATAGCACATAGGCTACTTTTTATCCCTGAAAAGTTAGGGGATCCCGAGAGATTCACCAAAAACTCTTATAATGCATCGGGCTGCACGCTGCAGCTAGTAATATTATAATAATAATAATAATAAATAAATAATAAATATTTACGGGACAAATTACACTTACTGATCTAACCCCAAAGTAAGCAAATTATTTGCTTGTGTTATAGGTGTTAGTCAACGATACTAATACATAGAAATACATATATAAATACTTTTACATACATAATAAACACCCAAACCCGGAAATACAAACATTTATGCTCATCACACAAATGCTTGTCCCCGTCGGGGATCGAACCCGAGCCCCGTTGATTGCGTAGTCAGGGTCGCTAACCACTCGACCAACGGGGCGGTCATTATATAAAGTTTGGATGGATGTTTGTAACTCAATCACCCAAAAACTACCAAATGGATTTGAATGAAATTTGGCACACGGGTAGATGATAACTTGGAACATAGGCTACTTTTTATTTTAGTAAAAATGGGTGATCCCGCGGGATTCACCAAAAACATTTATGATGCAGCGGGCTGCACGCTGCAGCTAAAAATGAAGCAGCACTGCAACGTGTAATATGTATTCCGACCAAACATTCGTAGCTGCCGTGAATTTCATGGCGCTCACAGCTCCGTTCTCCATTGACTGCCCATTGGGTAAACACAAGTGGCGTGGCGCATGTCTTGTCTAGTACGTTAACATATAATTAGAAATCTTTACCTAGTCAAAATAACTGCCCTGAAAAGAGTCCTGCACTGGAAGAATGAACGGTCTTATTAAAAACAAGTTTGTGTGTGCGTAAGTCACCGCTCATTTTGTCTCATTCATTATCACGTATTACTTCGTTGTAGTAGATGCGACAAAATGAGCATTAACCTACACGCATGATCTAGGTTTTTCATAGTAGCTACCAGAATTGTTTTGTTTTAACCACTCGTCATCATTTCACCATGATGCGTAATATGTGGAATTTATGACTGTTGGATATTTTGAGATAGATTACTCATACCGATTACGAAGAATTTTCGATTGATAAACGTCTATAATCAGAGGTTAAATGGCCGAGGTATTATAAGAAGCCTAAGCTAAGGCAGATAAATGTATCATACTAGGTGCTACACCCATCTTCACATGCATGATAAAGTTATTTTGTTGCAGTTATTTATATGTAGTGGCGATGTAAATAGGGGTACAAAGGTTTTGCTTCACGTATTTATGTATAAAAATATGAATTAGGTTTCTGCACTCCTCAGCAATGTAATTTTTTTAAAATAAAAACTTTAATTGTGCCAAATTACATACGCCACTGTTCGCATATTTGTCTTAAAAAGGGGTAAGTACAAAATTTTTTCTGTACGCATTAATATATAAAAAATATAAAGTTTCTGCATTCCTCCGTAATGTAAACTTTAACTGTGCCAAATTTCATACGTCACTGTTCTTTTTTTTATAACATAAGATAGCAAACAAGCAGATGGGTCTCCTGATGGAAAGAGTCAACCATCGCCTATAGCCACCAAAGATGTTAATGGTGCGTTGCTATCTTGTGGCGAGGTCTAATGCCACATGCATAAGTTTACCGGCTACCTTACCCTCCAAACCGGAACACGACAACCACAAGCACTGACGTTATTGCGACAGGAATATTTAAGGCGGTGGTACCAGACCCGGGCGAGACAATGCAGAACTCTACCACCTAGTAGCCACGATGGTAGTGACTCGAAGCCAATCGGTCGCCTTTTACGACCTGCCTGGCAGAACGGC
Source organism: Apodemia mormo (assembly GCA_036924255.1). NCBI lineage: Eukaryota > Metazoa > Arthropoda > Insecta > Lepidoptera > Riodinidae > Apodemia > Apodemia mormo. Next base: position 12,382,900 of record JAUPFN010000021.1, read on the forward strand.
AGTTGGCCTATTCTTCAAAGGAGACCGGGACCAACACCAAATACCTATAATATAGCAACGCACCATTAACATCTTTGGTGTCTATAGGCGATGGTTGACTCTTTCCATCAGGAGACCCATCTGCTTGTTTGCTATCTTATGATATAAAAAAAAAAAAAAAAATTGGTCTAGCTGACCCGGCAAACATTGTTTTGCCATACATATTAGGAATCCATAGCGTACAAACAACGCGACACGTAATTTATACAAGTATACGGGATTGTCCCTCCAGGCAGCCGAAAGGGCATGAAACTTTATATGGTGCTCAAGTATTCAATTTTCTTAATATTTTCTTTAATAACAACCTTCTCCTGATAATTACAAACACAATAAAAAAAGAATTAGCGAAATCGGTCCAGCCATTCACGCGTGATGTCATAGAAATTGATTTTTATATGTACATAGATTAATACTTCCGTGCCTCGGATCACGGCGATCACGTCATCATGTCAACGGACTAACTAGGTCAATTATGGCAAAATCCAAAGTCTATAGAAATTCGGTTTATTCTGCCTACCCCACAAGGGAATCTGCGTGATAATACAAATATTTATCGACTAAAATCATTAAAGATTTCCTACTCCAAAAAAGGCATAGCGAGTAGGTTAGTTGCCTATTATGGAGTTAACGTTGTCGAGGTCTGGTTAATCCGTATTGAGAACAAAACTCGAGTCAGGCGTAGTGTGTTAAAGCGGAAACTCATTTCGGAGTAGTTTTCAGTAAGCGAGGATTATGGAAAGTTTGATAGATGAGCATTAGTTACTAGCAGATGGTTTTTACCCGATTGTGTAAGGATGAAAACAAATTTTTACCGTGTTGGTCCCGGACTCCCTTTAACCACCTGCCGTTCTGTCAGGCAGTTCGTAAGATGCGAATGATTGGTTTTGTGACTCACTACCTTCGTGGCCACGAGGTGTTAGAGTTCGGCATTGTCTTGCCTGGGTCTGTTAGCACCTCTTTTTGCCGCAATAGGGTCAGTGCTTTTTACTGCCGTGTTCCGGTTTGGAGGGAAAGGTAGCCTACCCTCTAAACCGGAACACGTTTCCTATTCAGTTGCCACATGCGTAAAATTTATGCATCTGGCCATTACCTTCTCTCCAGATGGATAACATCGTATTATTAAGATATTCGGTATATATATGCGACGGTTTTCTTTTTAGGCTATCCTCTTGTTTGCTGTCCCGTGATATATAATTTAAAAAAAAAAACAAATTGAGAAAATAAATTTTAGAAACGGCCCGTTAATTCTGAGAAAGTTTTTAGTCTCTTAAGCATATGAAAAAAATAGTCGAGATTCATCTTTACGTAAATGAAATTAAAAATATTTACGTGAGTACCTAAATCTCACCTTTTGTGTTTTCGACCAGATAATAACCGAGTCATCGCCGTATGAAAAATTTAATAAAGATTATCTCTTGAGGGGTAGCCTGAGTGAATCTTGTATTTTTGAAATTTCTGAGGCTCAAGTTTAGCACAATATATATATATATATATATATATATATATATATATATATATATATATATATATATATATATATATATATATATATATATATATATATATATATTAGGGATGGGCCGAAATTCGTTTTACATTCGGTTTAACCGAATTTCGGCAGCTTAAACCGAACTTCGACATTCGGCCGAAATTCGGTTTAAATGCCGAACATTCGGCACTAGAAAAAAATATCTGCTTGCACTATTTTGCTTGAAATCTATGCTAACGTTATAAAGACGAAAGATTTGTATTCTATATTTTTATATATTGCATCATCTAAACTCAAAAACTACTACACCGATTTGAAAAAATCTTTCACCATTAGAAAGATATGAAATCATCCCCGAGTAACATAGGCTATAACTATATTATATATTTCGTAAATAATCCGTAAAACGGTTGACCCAGCAGGCCATCCCTGAAACATCCCGGTAAATAAAAAAACATTAAAACAAAAATGAAAAAACTTCAGCATAGATTTTTGAGTTCGAAGAGTTCAAAAAATATGTAAAACGGTTGACCCGGCAGGTCATCCCTGAAACTTCCCGCTAGATTTTTTTCTATATCTTAGCATATCACAGATTTATTCAGAATTCAAAAATCTTAAATTTGTTACAAATATTCGTTAGTACATAGAAGTCGTTGTAAATGACAGTAATTTCAAAATTTTTGAAATGCTATATATTTTAGAAACGATGATTGATTTTGATCTTTCGAATGGCATTCAATGCAATTTTTGACGTCTAAAATTTTTTTTATAGCTACGTAATCTACAGTCTCAGAAATGTCGAAGCAATATCAAAAAAAAAAATTTTTCGAATTTTCGATATTACTAAATCCCAAAAAAGTCGACCGATTTTGATGCAATTTGCTTATTTGACGCAATTTATAGAAAGAAAAGCTGATTAGACTTTTAAGTCAATCGGTATATTAGTCTGAAAGTCATTTTAAAAATGCTAAGTTTGCTGTAAACAACAAAATATTAATATTTCAAAAGCCGTAACTTTTGAAAACTTGATTTAATTTTGATTTTTGAAACTGTATTTGAAAAAATTTCGAATTTATGTCTAAAAACACTTCCAAATTTTTTCGTCAACGATAACTTCTGAGCGGATTAACCGATCATGATACAATTTATGAATTAGACGCAGTTTTTTAAGAAAAAGAACTGATAAAATTTTACACTCAATCGATACATTAATCTGGAAGTTATATTAAAAAAATATGTTTCGGCAATTTTTTTGCGATTTTTTCAAAATTTCTCAAAATATTCTAGTCCGAATTGGATAAAATTTTTGGAAGTCTAAGTTGAGCAGAATCTAATTCAATGCCATTAACCGCGTGTCGATCGGTCAAGCCGTTCAAAAGTTATGAAATGTTTTCATACACACATACATACAACCATACACTCTCTCTCATACACACACACACATACATACAGACATACTGACGTCACGAAACTAGTCAGAAAATGTTCCATACGTAGCGGGAAGTTAAAAATCTAGAGTTTGATATAGATGAAGATGCATATATTTTAAAACATAATGATTTAGATCTTTTTAATTGCATTCAACGTAATTTTTACCTTTAAATGGTTTTATTAGCTCCAAAATCGGTAGGTTAAAAAATGACGAAAAAAAGCCGCGGTAGTACGTACTACCGAGAGCCGCGGTAGTACGTACTACCGCGGCTCTCGTTGAGTGTAGTAGTGCTCGTGTCTCCTGAAGATGCTTCGGTTGCGAAGTGAAACGTGCGTTGAGTGCGTCAATTGTGTGCTTTTGTGTTTGGTGCTGTCGTGGTATAAAGTGTGGTGTAAAGTGAGGTGGACGAGGGTGGATAACTGTGCCGCTGGGTCTTCATTATTTTCACACCTACGGAAGTTTGTTCCATTTCTTACACCGCTTTTATATGTTTTCCTTTTCAATAACATCACAAAGGTACACTTAAAGTTCGCGGAAAATTGCAAAATAACTAGTTTTCTCGTCTTACTAAGTTATGTCAAAAAACACTTTTCTAAAGTTTTTGTCAACGATAGCTCTTGAGCGGAAAAACCGATTTTGATGCAATTAATGCACTGAACGCAGTTTTTGTAGGAATAGAGCTGATTAGATTCTGTACCTAATCTATACATTTATGTACTTAGATTATACAAAGTTATTTATTTATGTATGTTATTTATGTACAAAGTTATGAGATGTTTACAGATACACATATATACAGACATGCTGACCTCGTTGTGAAAATAGTCGGAAAAGATTTCTAGGACCTCAAAACGTGGAGATCTGGTGAAAACTCGATTTTCAAAAATCGGGGCAAAATCAGTAACTTCCTTATCTATATACCTACATAGCAGAAAGTTAAAAATAAAAATCCATGCCCAAATTGGAACAATGTAACTCAATGTATCAAAATTTTGCTGTTACGTCATTAATTCACGTGCGTTGCGAAACCCATTAACGATATCCTATATATCTATACTAATATTATAAAGTTGTAGAGTTTGTTTGTTTGTTTGGTTGTACGCGGTAATCTCGAAAACTGCTGAACCGATTTGAATAATTCTTTTTGCGTTGGATAGCCTGTTTATCGAGGAAGGTTATAGGCTATATAACATCTTGCTACGACTAGTAGGAGCGGAGTAAACAAAGTCCGCGCGGACGAAGTCGCGGGCAACAGCTAGTCCATACTAAAATTATAAATGGGAAAGTGTATCTGTTTGTTTGTCCGTCTTTAACGGCAAAACGGAACGACGAATTGACGTGATTTTTTAAGTGGAGATAGTTGAAGGGATGGAGAGTGACATAGGTTACTTTTTTCTCTTACTTTACGAGAGCGAAGCCGCGGACAATATAATAGCTAGTAGTAAATAGTAAAATAGGTAAATAGCTAGTATAAAATAATTAAATTTTAAGCAAATTCGTAAAAAAGTCACGACGTGTCGCTTTTAAGAAAGCTCCCCAAAATTAAACCGAAGTTCGGCCGAAATTCGGCCGAATTTCTTATTTTCACCGAATGTTCGGCCGAAGTTCGAATTCGGTTCAAACCACATTCGGCCCATCACTAATATATATATATATATATATATATATATATATATATATATATATATATATATATATATATATCACCAAAATAACCAATAGGTAGTCGTTAAATTTTCGATCGGATTCTATCTTATCTAACCTATCTCGCCAGCCAACAAAAGGGTGAATCGAGGTGAACTAGCGACCTCTATATACATTTAATTAGCACTACCTACTTAAAAGGTGAATGGAAAAATAGGAACTGGGATATTTTTCTTTATATTAGAAAAACTAGCTGTTGCCTGCGACTTTGTCCGCGCGGACTTCGTTTACTCCGCACTGCTCCTCTCTCGTAGGTGATAGCGTGATAATATGTAGTCTATATGTTGACCCAACCTGTTAGTAATATTCATGCAAAATTTGAAGTAAATCTATGCAGTACTTTTTGAGTTTACCCCGGACATACATACAGACAAACAGACATACAGACAAACAGACAAAAATTCTAAAAACTATATTTTTGGCTTCGATGTCGATTATAGATCACGCCCAAAGTATTTTTTAAAAAAAATATTCAATGTACAGTTTTGACTTTCCTACGATTTTATTATTTGTATAGATATAGATATAGCCCATATGATGTAGCACTTATCAAATAAATCCGGTCGAGATCGTATTTTAAGAGGGAACCCCATCTGGATTTATACTTAAGACCGGATTTCTCTTCATGCCATTACCAATTTGCCAACAAAATTGCCCGACCTGAAATTCGAACTCAACTTTTCACTGACGTATGTTTTTAAATTTTATACTAAATAAGAAAAATAAATACCATCACGACTATTACTGTATGCCCAGGGTTGTGAGGGACAGTAGACGTTAGTCGATTTGATAAACATCTTAAAGAATCTGTTTTCTATATGTAGTAACAAGGAATAAAGTAGCTGTTTATCTCCAAAATTAAACTAAAATCACTACATAATTAGCTTGCGCGAAATATATATTTTAAAGATTTTCTCGCCAAGGATAATTTAGTTTTGAAAACGGGTTCTTACCTTCGTACGGAACAATTTTAAGCGTACGACCTTGCTTGTAAAGCGTCGAAATACTGAGAAAATAATCAACAGTTAATTCATTGACATGTATAACATTACCACATTATACACGTCAATGAGTTAATTGCAGAAAGTCAGTCTTAAAAAACTGCATCTCTTATCTCTCTTACCTTTGTGCGCCTATGATTTGCACAACATTTTATAAAAGTGACTTTACAAAACGATCGTTCCTGCCTGTCATATTCAATTGGGCATGCGCTATAGTAATACATGGTCAAGAATGCTACACATCCATTTTACGAAGCGAGTAACTGCAGCAATCATTAAAATGATTAGCGTTTATAACAGGTTATATAATTATTATGTTATAATTTTTTGCTTAACAAGCAACAACTCGCTAAAGACTAGAAGCTAGCTTAGCTAATAGATCTAGGTACATCGCACTAATACGTGGTAATACTAATAGCCGAGCCACACTGTTGGAAACAAGCTTCCAACACGAGCGACCTTGGTGGGAGGCTTGTGGAGTTCAGATGAATTTTTGTTGCAAACAAGTGTTTACACTGTTGTAAGTCGCCGGTGGGGACACATGTGTAGTGCTTGTTTCCAACAGTGTGGCTCGGCTTTAACAAGCAAAATAACCTACCTCTTTCTAATTGTTTATTCTATTAAAACTATATTATAGAGGGTAAAAAGTTTGTCTTTTTTTTATATCATAAGATAGCAAATAAGCAGATGGATCTCCTGATGGAAAGAGTCAACCATCGCCTATAGCCATCAAAGATGTTAATGCTGCGTTGCTATCTTGTGACGAGGTCTAATGCCACATGCATAAGTTTACCGGCTACCTTACCCTCCAAACCGGAATACGACAGCGACAAGCACTGACGCTATTGAGGCAGGAATAGGTAAGGCGGTGGTACCAGACCCGGTCGAGACAATGCAGAACTACCACCTAGTAGCCACGATGGTAGTGACTCGATAGGTAAACGGTCGCCTTTTACGACCTGCCTGGCAGAACGGCAGTTGGCCTATTCTTCAAAGGAGGCCGGAACCAACACGGCGTCACAACATTTGTCTTAGGGAAATTTCAAATTAAACAAAATGTACACAATAAAAATATAAAAATGAGTAAACGTATAAAGTGCCGCTAACGGCGCCAGGGTTGCCAACTCGTTTTTTATATCATAAGATAGCAAAAAAGCAGATGGCTCTCCTAATGGAAAGGGAGAAGTCATCACCTATAGACACCAAAGATATTAATGGTGCGTGGCTATCCTCGTGATGAGGTCTTAATGCCATACGCATAAATTTTCCGGCTACCTTATCCTCCAAACAGGAACAAGACAGTGAGAAGGACTGACGGTACGCATGGTCACTTACGAACTCTACCGGTCTACTCTTCAAAAGGGGGGCCGGACTCACACTGGGTACTTTACGCATTTTTACGTAAATCTACGGATATTAGGTATTTTACGTAAATCTACGGATATTAAGGGCTTTCTCGGAAACTTATTAACTTGGTTCAAAAATCTACGTATTTTTCAGCTTTTTACGAAACTTGTTATATTTTTAGGGTTCCGTACCTAAAAGGTAAAACGGGACCCTATACTAAGCCCCAGCTGTCTGTCTGTCTGTCACCAGGCTGTATTTCATAAACCGTGATAGCTAGACAACTGAAATTTTCACAAATGATGTATTTCCGCTATACCAACAAATTATAAAAATAAAAAATAAATGAAAATATTAAGCCCCACCCATACAATAAACATGTTTTTTTTTTCGTATTTTTTTTTGCCTCAATATTAATAACGGTAACAGGTAGCTGGTAGACGCTTAAAATTTAAAAAAAAAAATTAGTTGTATATTACCTTTCAAATTAAATAATTAAATAAAATAAATTAAATATTAAAGGGGGGCTTCCATGCAACAAACGTAATTTTATAAGCAAATTTTACTCGATCTTAATAAGCAGGTAAAAACTTGAATATTTTCAAAATAAAACGTGATTTTCTTTTATATATGAAGGTACGGAACCCTTTCTGTTTTTTATAATGCTCATCACTCATTTATATCAAAAACATAAGTTGCCTAGTTACCACGTCGCTAAACAGACTTGAGTGCCACCTCAGTCTGTTGAGAGACTTTCGTTTTGTACCCAGTTTATATTCCCTATTTTAAGCGGAACTTACATTACTTTTTAACGAGTGTTGGTTTATAAATTTAAAAATAAACGTTGCTTGGTGAAGATTATCACAAATTACGTTTTCCCCGTGTTGGTCCCGGGCTCCTTTGAAGAATAGGTCAACTGCCGTTCTGCCAGGCAGGTCGTAAAAGGCGACCGATTGGATACGAGTCACTACCATCGTGGCTACTAATGGGTAAAGTTCTGCATTATCTGCATAGACTCCGAGCTGCTATTGAAATTTTGAGAAAATTTCAAAAAAAACCTTAATAATACTTTTGCCCGACCCGGAGATCGAACCCGGGACCTTTTGATCTGAGCCAATAGGCTATCCCCTAGACCAGGAGGCAGCCAATTCTTGTTATAATCTACTTTATACAACTGTAACTTGAAAAATTACCAGGTACCTACTTGAACCGAACGTCTATAGACCGTGAACTGTCAACTTATTATTAAAGAAGTATCTTCACGCCTGTATCACCGTAGGCAGAGGTACAGGCATTATTTACAATCCTTTTATAATTTAGGAATTTTTCCACGTTTTATAATTTTAATTATGTGGGACTAGCTGTGCTCGTAATTTACGTCCCGTAGTTTTTCCCGCATAGTTCCCGTTCCCGTATAATTTCCGGGATAAAAACTATCCTATATCCTTCTTCGAGTTCCAATCTATATTTGTGTACCAAATTTTATTCAAATCGGTTCAGTGGTATAGGCGTGAACAAGAGACAGACAGACAGATAGACAGATTTCGTATTTAAAATATTAGTATGGATTATCTTTTAATTTACTATCTATGTTACAGTTAACTATTTGGATTTATAAAATTGTTGGCATTTTTTGACGAAGGAGTAACAAATATACATGTACATTGCACACACACAAATTTTGGACTCCTTGTCCAAAATTTTTGTATATTAAATGGTTAGCGTGTTTTCACTCCTCACGTAAAATCGAGGGTTTTACATGTCTGTCTGTGTATTTGTGTGTATGTCTATGGCTCCCAAGCGGATTTACCGATTTGAGAGCAATTATTTTTATCGAAAGTTTATTGAAGCGGGGTGGTTCATAGGGCAGATCTGGAATTGTGACGCAGGAAGTCTGACAATATGACTTCTTGATTAGTTACAGTGGGGTAATGTGTCGTGTTAGGGCTTATTGGTCAGGCGTTGTTGCTGAGCAATTGATGCACATGAAGCAGGAATGCAGTCTGATGGTAAAGGATTTTTTATTATTATTATTCTATCATTCATAAATTATTGAGATTGCATAATGATCTTGAAGACAAAGGATATATATCACTTTCTAATTCAGGTGTGCTTTTTATTGCTTTATGAATCAACGTAATAAATAATTTAGTAATTTAGGTTATTGGTTGCTACTTTTGGTGGCAACAGGCAATTTTACCTACTCCTACAGGTAGGTATGAGAAAAGGTATATATGCTATAATACAATGCCCTGTGCAGTTTTTTGGCTACCCACTACTTAGCCTGTTTCTTCTTTGTCAATTCCGCGGTAACGATGCATTTTTCGGGATAAAAAGTAGCCTAGACAGGTTGAAGGGGATAGGATGAAAGAACACACACACACACACAAACTTAGGCGTTTATAATATGAGTGAGTCATAATTTATTTTAAAGTACATTTCAAGGTAAATGAACCTGAAGCTGTAAACATTTTTTGCAACGAAAATAAAAAAATATATTTTTTAGGGTGTCTATTTTAGCGTAGCAAAGGAGTAGTTTCGGAGTCCATAGGAGGGTTTTAATTTTTTTAGACGTTTTCTAGTCTTCACTATGTGCTTAAAATTATCACAGTTTAAGATTGTTTTTTTTACTTAACTTTCTATTATTTTCGTTTCAAAAAATTTACAACATCAGGTTCATAGCTAGCAACCAATTTTAAACTTCATCGGAAACGACGATAGTAAAGTTTGAACTCTGTAAAACGTATAAGTAATATTTAAAATGTTTTTATTAAATTAATTAATTTTGATTTTGGTATATACTGAATATATTATGTCAACATTAACAACTATCACTTAATGTTATTGCGTACATTTTATATTTTTATTACATTGTAATAAGAGATTCGATTTTTTTAAATTTTATCTTTGTCTCGCTATATTATTTGAAATGTTAGCTCTTTAATGTATGTATTAGGCGTCAACCAAAGACAATGTCATATTCCTTGAATAAATTTAATAATATTTTCAAAACCTACATAATTTAATACACTATATTGATTACAAAAATATGTATATTTTTAATTTAGCAAGACATATTTGGGTAAACGTACATGCCATTCCTCTGTTGGATTACTTCTACGAAAATTATACAGGAGCCAAGATAACATTATCTATATGTACGTATTTTAGTTTTACGATAAAAGTACATACATACTGATACGTAAATGACGTCATTCATTACTAGAAATACTTTAGACAAGCAAACATTCAACGAAGAAAACAATAGTGAATAGAACAAAGCCTTTTATGAGAAGCGTTGCAATGCCTGCGCGTACGCTGGGTTTACAGGTAAGAAAGTATAGAATTAGACCCGTTTTTTCTTACCTTTCGTATACTGCGCTGACGCCGCGATGAACGAACCAATCAACAGCGCGACAAACAAGCCCCGCTCTCTTCTAAGTTGAAACATTTTCTTAAATTATTACTAATAATCAAGACACAACAGTAAAAACTTGTCATACGTAAACTCGCACACACTGTTTTGTTTTCACACAAATCACATACACATTCACTAAATAAAAACACACATCCATTTGAAAAATGTTCGTTTATCCAACACAGGTAGGTAACCGCTTCGCACTCATGGGACGAAGCATGCAGGTAAAGTGAGTTAGCCTATTAAGTTTCATTAACTTAGAACTATTATTTAAATAGGTTTAAGTCAATTAAAATCTAAACTGTACGTTTTTGATAAATGTTCTACATAAATTTATGTTTAGAAACTTTACATTATTTCGTAAAACGGTTTCGAAGTTAGGAGCGACAACGGGCGTGCATGACACAACCACCCGGCGCATCGTTCGCGGCAGACTGACGTGAAGTGAGCGAACAATCAACAAGTTGGCCGCGCCGAGGCGTGCCATTGCGAGAGCATGCGCCATCTGCGTCTATATTCATACCCGACTCTACCACTATGGGGTTAATAATATTGCTCCTACAACGTCGTTGATCGGTTGAAAAAACGCAACTTAGAACCAGTTTTTTCGCGCAAAAACGAATTACAATACCAGTCCCATGGTATTCCATCCTAATGAGCTTCTAATTAATCTGGAAAGGAAAGAACACACTGTTTAAAAAAAATTTTAAACAACATGACTTATCTATACATATAATAAAATCGTAGGAAAGTCAAAACTGTACATTGAATATTTTTTTAAAAGAATACTTGCGGCGTGATCTACAATCGATATCAAAGCTAAAAATATAGTTTTTAGAATTTTTGTCTGTTTGTCTGTATGTATGTCCGGGGTAAACTCAAAAAGTACTGCATGGATTTACTTCAAATTTTGCATGAATATTACTAACAGGAGTAACAGGTCGGGTCGACATATAGGCTACATACTATCACGCTATCACCTACGGGGGAGGAGCTGTGCGGAGTAAACTAAGCCCGCGCGGAGGAAGACGCTGGCAACAGCTAGTTTATCGCATAAAATTGTTACTGTGCTTTTACACCGCGGGTGGGTACCTACCTATTTTATAAAAATTATGTTATAGGTGGGTACGGGATATTTGCAAATTTATGAAATTATGTCCCGAAACGGCTTAACGGTTCTGGGTGAAATTTGGCATATCGATAGATTATAGTTTGGAATAGCACATAGGATACTTTTTATCCAGGAAAAATACATTATTAACTTTTATAATAAAGCGGGATATGAAACGCAGTTAGGTATTAGTATGATAAATGCGAAAGTTTGTTTGTTACGCTTTCACGTCTTAACTTCTTTACTGATTATAATGGTATAATTATATTTGTGTTTTAGCACTCACCCTGTGCTTGGGAAAACTTGAACTAATTTTAAAAACAACAAAGAAAAATTTCGTCACGTATGATACAAACTTACGACCTTTCCTCACGCCGGGACGCTCTAACCAACTGAGCCAGTGTCTAGTTCGTACTGTAGTGGCGACATTCTTCTTAGCTATGTGATCGATTACTTCGATTGTACTGATTGCTAAATTTACATAGGGAGAGGTGGGGCACCTTGATTTTAAGTTTTTACTTAGACCTAATAAAAGACGACCTATTGACAATAACATCCAATTTTAGAATTACAATCTATTCAATATATATTCAACTATCTTTTCAAACACAAACTTACCGTTAGATTTAATCACAAAAATATAAGAGCCTATTTATTAAAAACTAGCTGCAGCGTGCAGCCCGCTGCATTATAAGTTTTTGGTGAATCCCGCGGGATCACCTAATTTAATAAACCGGGATAAAAAATATATAGATGTATAGATTAGATGCATGTATGTTTGTAACAAAATCACGCAGAAACGGATTTTAATAAAATTTGAGTTGATCCGGAGTGGGCCTTAGACTTTTTAAAAAAAATCATCCTCAAAGGAATTGTATTAAAAAAATACACGAATGTATTGACATGTTAATCTATTCACAGGCGAAGCTGTGCGGGTCAGCTAGTATTATATACTTGTAGAATAAACACACCTTAGTTTTTAACACGCTTTTATTAGCTTCAGTGTGTCAGTATATAACGGAAACTTTGAACATGATTGACGTACCTTAAAACGTCGCGTCGGATTAATTTGTATTTTTACATGCTTATCAAGAACCGATGACGATCCAATAATATGAAAAAATCGTCCCGATATCATTGCTAGGACGTTGAGTATTAGCGATTGTTTGTATTTGGGCTTCAGCTGCCTTCTTCGTATGAAATAGCCGGTTTTCAGGTTCCCTCTCCAAAATATTCATTTTATGTCGGTAACTTATCTGAGGAAGGCAGCAGGAGCCCAAATTAATTATTACGCGCGTAAATTATAATAAAAGTTAAATAAAACTAAAAAAACACACTCTTAAAAAATCGGACTAAAATATTAATTAAACTAAAAAAAAATATAAAGTCCAAACTAAAAAATGAAAAAAAAATAATTGTGGTGTATGTCTTAAATAACTATTTTCTATACTATTCTATTATTGCACTGTAAAAAATGGGTGGGGTGCTTTTTAAGTTATCTATTGACATCATGCACCCCAGAATTATTTCTTAATTTAAATTTAGTTTTAATTTTTTAGTTTGGATTTTATGAAAGCGTGTTTTTTGTTATTTTTTAAGCTATTCCATGAATATTAACATCTCCATGCATGTGAAGTCTGTAATGCCCTTTCTGACATACTTAACTCTCACTTCCATATAATAGCGTTGGGATAAGCACATAATTGACACAAGTACATGTCAAGACGGGCACCCTGATTTAATACTGTGCTAAGTAATTTCCCTAATTAATCTCTCTAAACTACTAGGTGGTAGAGTTTTGCATTGTCTCGCCCGGGTCTGGTACCACCGCCTTACCTATTCCTGCCGCAATAGCGTCAATGCTTGATGCTGTCGTGTTCCGGTTTGGAGGGTAAGGTAGCCGGTAAACTTATGCATGTGGCATTGGACCTCGCCACAAGATAGCAACGCACCATTATAACATCTTTGGTGTCTATAGGCGATGGTTTTCATCAGGAAACCCATCTGCTTGTTTGCTATCTTATCTTAAAAAAAAAAACACAATACATTTCACCCACTGACAAACCTGTGAAATATAGTGTTACGAAGCATATCTATTGATGTTCGCTCTGCCATGTCTTCTTGGTACTGCTGTGATGAAATTTTATTTAAATGAAAATTTGTAAAATATCACAATACATTATTTAAACAGACCATGTAGCCTTGAATCATCGTATAGTCTCACAATGCCAAAGCGGCCCAGCGAACATTGTGACAGCTGCAAGTCTCGCGCGTCGTCGCCCCTTGCTAGACAAAGTGTTGTCGGCCGCTGTCACCTTCGTGTGAATTGTGCCTTATGCTGTGGCTACATTATTGCCCTACTGTCGTAGAAAATTCGAAGGTTCTACTACTACGCTGAATCACGAACCTTCGAATTTTCTACGCTACCACGAACCACTAGGTTGGCAATATAATTGACGACAACGTAAACCTTCGTGATGGGGCGATAATGTAGTCATACCAACGGGGAAGATTCGCGTTTACTTCACTGAATCTGAGATTCTCGGGTTCTTGCATTTTCAACTTGTTTTTGCATTTGTGCTAATAAAAGCGAGATAGACTATTGTCGGCGTAGTGTATGTCACATATTCGCTTTATGCCTCAGACGCACTTGCACTTATTGTCACAAAGCTTCGTGTAATGATACGATAAATGCAGATGTGACCTCTACATTTATCGTGTCATTGCACGAAGCTTTGTGGCAATAGACGCAAGTGCGGCCCCAGCATTATGGTGTAAGATTAATATGGATTAGACGGAAACTAATTTAAATCTTAGTGGGTAAAAGAAAATTGATCTGCATTGATACGACCTAAAGTTGAATGTCCTGTTACCTGTAACAAGGTTTTTATAGGAACTGGTTATATTATTTTAATCTTTGAGGGTTGTTTATTATTTATTGTAATGGTAAAAATGTTGTAGCAGCGCTGAAAATCGATGTCTATTGTGAAGTGTGCAACATTCGCTCAAACCTACTATGAGGTTTATGGATGAGGAATAATTATATGGACTGTTATTTAATTATATAAATAAAAAAAATTATGTGGTTTCGCGGGACACCAGGTAGAACGAACTTCCTTCGGCTAAACGGCACTACTCGCTTGTGTACGCGACTATCGCGCCTGTGCACGTCTCATTTAACGCTTTTATTCCACGCATATTTTCTTACGGTTTTACTATCACATTTTTTTCAGTTCGGTCGCGCAGCAAAATCCCTATCCCCTCCAAGCCTGCCGTAAGGAACTTCGTTCCAAAAACTTGCTAAGGTGAAGATTCGCGTTGATAAGGCCGACGACTCCTGAATCCGAATCTTCGGACTTCTGTCAGTTTTCTTCCACGAATAAATTCATCTCGCTCTTGCATCGATGCGCCCGCAAGTTGAAGCAAAATAAATTATTGTTAATCATAATATTATACTCCATATTATGCGATCACCTAGTTCGACGTGGCATAATCACGAATTTTGTCGTGACACCGCACCTCGAACCTTCGGACGATAACGTTACCCCGACATTTGTGGTATATTATAACTTTGTAATGGCCAATTCCTATACATCAATAAAACAATTAGTTTTAGTCACGGTCAACATTTTCTACAAGACGAACTTCATTTTACCATTACAATAATAAACAGCCCACAAAGATAAAAATATAAGTTTCTGTAAAATCTTTGTAACTGGACATTCTACGAGGCGAAAGCTAAATCTGTTGCTATCAATGATATCTTCTCCAGGTCCCTACAAATATCAAATTTCTAGGTTCTAGAAACTTGTGAAATACTGTAATACACCTCGTTATTTATTATTGAATTGGTTGCTAATGGTTACTGCTACGAATGAGGATCGTCAAATATACTAGCTTGCTAATTTAATCGACTTTAACTGCATGTTGAGTGCGATAGAGAAAATCAATTTAGGTACAAAAAATTTAGGTAGATTAAAAATTTTTCCACGTGTTTTACAGATTTTTTTTGTAGCGTCAAAAATGAAAGAGCACATTTTTAGACGCGATTTTCTCTGTTGCAACCAACATGCACTTACGGTCGACTAAATTAGCAGGACAATAGGAGCAGGCATAAGTCGTCGCAGCTAAAACTTAGTTATTATATTGCTAATGCTTTAATTATTGTATGTCTATTTAAATCCCCACAAACCAGCTCCAAAATTTGTGTCATTTACTAGCTCGACCGTGCAGCCCGCTGCATAATAAAAGTTTTTGGTGAATCCCCCGAGAACAACCATTTTTTCCGGGATATTACTAGCCTATGTGCTGTTCCAGGTCATCATCTACTCGTGTGCCAAATTTCATCCAAATCCGTTCAGTAGTTTTCGCGTGATTGAGTAACAAACATGCATCCATACAAATTCCAAACACCCAAACTTTTACATTTATAATATTAACTAGTTGTGTTCACGGCTTCGTCCACGTGGAAAAAAATCTAAAATAAAAACAGCCTAAGTTACTCTTTATTGTATCAACTATCTGCCAGTCCCGTCATAATCGGTTCAACCGTTCCAAAGATTAGCCGGAACAGACAGACAAAAATTGTATAAAATGTTATTTTAATATTTGTATTCATCCACATGCATTTAGTAAGAAGCGATTATTTTAATATTACAAACAGACACTCCAATTTTATTTATTTGCATAGAAGATATAGATATATACTAATTCCCTTCTTGAAAATAAGCATTCATTTTGTGTCATTAATAAAATTCAGAGGTAACATTAAGTTTGGATTAAAGAGACAGAATAATTAGCGCTAATTTACAACATAATAAACGTGGGACAAATCATTGAAATTGAGAGAATTCATCCCCGTAGAATTACCGTTTACATTTTAGATGATTAAGTACAATTGTCAAAGTAACCTTATTTAACGATTACGATACAATAAATGGAAAATTATTGTCCATCACAATGTTATATCTATATTAATATTATAAATGCGAAAGTTTGGATGTTTGGATGGATGTTTGGATAGATGTTTGGATGGATGTTTGTTACTCAATCACGCAAAAACTACTAAACGGATTTGAATGAAATTTGGCACACAGGTAGCTGATGACCTGGAATAGCACATAGGCTACTATTTATCCCGGAAAAATGAGGTGATCCCGCGGGATGCGCCAAAAACTGTGTATAATGCGGCGGGCTGCACGCTGCAGCTAGTTTATAATATTCCTTTAAAATCGATAATAGAATAACAATGCTAAAATTGGACGTGGTTAAACGAAAAGGATCCAATCCACACGAAATCATTTTAGAAATATTGAAGTTTGAAGTTGGATATTTTTTTTGTTGGATATTTAGTTCTGACGTTGAATAAAGTAATAGAGAGCTATTTTTGCTTAAATGTTTTTTACTGGCTGATAGTATTGATGTTTAGCATCAGTTTGGTGCGCTTAACTCATTTTTGACCATATTGTGGATTGGATCCTTTTCGTTTAACTTCGTCCATAATGATACAATAGATAAAAATCTATTGTAAGAAAACAATGGAATTAAAATTCTGCTTTCTACAACCTATGGGAATCCATAGAAACACTTTTTCTCTTTTCAACCGACTTCCCAAAAGGAGGAGGTTATCAATTCGGCTGTATGATTTTTTTATGTTTGGTACCTCAGAATTCCGTAATTTGTAAGCCGATTCAGAATTGTTTTTTGTTTAGGAGGGTAGGTATAATTCTTCTGTGGTTCCATTTTAATTTGGTGAAGATCTGATACAGGGTTTCGGAGATATAGGATATGGCAAGTTGGTAGCTGCAGTTTTACTGCGTTAAAAATAATTTAAGAATAAGAAGAATAAAAAAAAAGTATTTTCACGCCCGTATCCCCGAAGGGGTAGGCAGAGGTACAAGTGTACCCACGATTAACCGAAAATACTTGGTCCCACAAATGTGATAGGTCGCAAGCCTATCGCCAACCGGACACTTTCCAATCCCGGGCAACTTTGTGTTTCTCAGAAAACTGAAAAAACACTTCTTTATGTGCCCGACTCGGGAATCGAACCCGGGACCTTATGTGGTTAACGCCAACGCTGGACCACTAGACCACAGAGGTGATAATAAGAAGAATAAGAATAAGAAATTATTTATTAATGGACATTTATTATACAAAAACAAAAAAGAAACAAATCGAAACTTATGCTAAAAAACTTATATATATATATATATATATATATATATATATATATATATATATATATATATATATATATATATATATATATATATATATATATATATATATATATATATATTAAAAGAAAGAGCAAAAGGTGATAGTAATGATGAGTGGTAATTTGAGTCCATTAAAAGGGAATAACTCAGTATTTGTTGAGGCTTGGTGAACCTTACCCCGTTTACCCCGTGTTGGTTCGGGGCTCATTTGAACAATAGACCAACTGCCGTTCTGCCAGGCAGGTCGTAAAAGGCGACCACTTGGCTATGCGAGTCACTACCATCGTGGCTACTAGGTGGTTCTGCATTTTCTCGCCCGGGTCTGGTAGCATCCCCTTGCCTATTCCTGCCGCAATAGCGTCAGTGCTTGTCATTGTCGTGTTCCGGTTTGGAGGGTAAGGTAGCCGGTAAACTTATGCATGTGGCATTAGTCCTCGCCACAAGATAGCAACGCACCATTAACATTAATGTCTATAGGCTGCTTGTTTTTTGTTATGATATAAAAAAATAAAATAAAAAAAACCTCAACACTGGTGATTACATTTGTATTGTACTTAAAAAAGAAATAAAATTTAAATTCAGAATTAAGTCCTCCTCTTCGTTGACTCTCGCACACTCGCCGTTCACCAAATTTCTTTCTTACCAGAGTGCTAATTGTGAGTTTTTCTTTTCTCCTTCGATCGTGAGCGCGTTTGGAGTTTACTAGGAATTTGTATGTGATTTGTACAGCGCCACCTAGTGGTAAAGGTGAGAAACCAGATTACCACTAGGTGGCGCTGTACAAATCACATACAAATTCCTAGTAAACTCGAAACGCGCTCACGATCGAATGCGAAAAGAAAAACTCACACTTAGCACTCAGAGTGGTTGTGGTTGATGAAAATGCATTTTCGCTAGATATAGAGCCCTCGCGATGCGCTTCCGCTCTTTACGGTCTACAATGTTTTTTTTTCTTTCTTTTTTTTCTTTCCGGCCGTGTCCGTGTGACCGCTGGCTTTCTGTTTATCCCTGGACAACGAGGCGCTCCATGGAGTGTTCATTTCGGACAATACGTCCGAAATATTTGAGGATTTGTGTAAGAACAGTCGATAATAAACTTTATTTGATGTTGAATTCCTCCAAGATCGAGCATTCCTAGATGCTTTCTAATCCGCAGCAGTCGCCGCCAATATCACGCTTCGAGTACATCGATTTTACGTCTATTAGTATTACCAACCGTGCACTTACCTAATCCCGGGCAATGGTGTTTTTATCATAAACCAAAAAACCGCCGTGTTGGTCCCGGCCTCCTTTGAAGAATAGGCCAACTGCCGTTCTGCCAGGCAGGTCGTAAAAGGCGACCGATTGGCTATCGAGTCACTACCATCGTGGCTACTAGGTGGTAGAGTTCTGCATTGTCTCGCCCGGGTCTGGTACCACCGCCTTACCTATTCCTGCCGCAATAGCGTCAGTGCTTGTCGCTGTCGTGTTCTGGTTTGGAGAGTAAGGTAGCCTGTAAACTTATGCATGTGGCATTAGACCTCGCCACTAGATAGCAACGCACCATTAACACCTTTGGTGTCTATAGGAGATGGTTGACTCTTTCCATCAGGAGACCCATCTGCTTGTTTACTATCTTATGATATAAAAAAAACACATTTTTGAATTGCCCGGGAATCGAACTCGGGACCTCATGTGGTGCACACTGGACACGGTCGAGTAGACTACAGAAGCGATTAGATTATAGTGCAAGGCAAAAATTGCATCAAAAATCCGAGAAAAATAAAAAGAAATAAATTTAAGTTACTTGTATATTTCCTACTAGCTGTTGCCAGCGACTTCGTCCGCGCGGACTTCGTTTACTCGGCACTGCTCCTCCCCCGTAGGTAATAACGTGATAATATGTAGCCTATATGTTGACCCGATCTGTTATTAATATTCATGCAAAATTTGAAGTAAATCCATGCAGTACTTTTTGAGTTTACCCCGGACATACATACAGACAAACAGACAAAAATTCTAAAAACTATATTTTTGGCTTCGATATCGATTGTTGATCACTCCCCAAGTATTCTTTTAAAAAAATGTTCAATGTACAATTTTGACTTTTCCACGATTTTATTATATGTATAGATTATCCGTCTAGGATCTCTACCGCAGGTAACAACAGCCGATGATGTCTAAGAACCACCAATAAAAGTCTGCTGTCAAATAAAAAAAACTACATCCAAATCGGCCCACCCCCTTAAAAAATTCGGTACCACAGAGACACAGACACATACGCACACACAAACACACAAAATGGTCAAACATGTAATACCATACTGATTATAAGTTTGACCATTATTTTTTTTTTATTTTTTTTATATCATAAGATAGCAAACAAGCAGATGGGTCTCCTGATGGAAAGAGTCAACCATCGCATATAGACACCAAAGGTGTTAATGGTGCATTGCTATCTTGTGGTGAGGTCAAATGCCACATGCATAACTTTACCGGCTACCTTACCCTCCAAACCGGAACACGACAGTGACCAGCACTGACGCTATTGCGGCAGGAATAGGTAAGGCGGTGGTACCAGATCCGGTCGAGCCGATGCAGATCTCTACCACCTAGTAGTCACGATGGTAGTGACGCGCATAGCCACTGAATCGCCTTTTACGACCTGCCTGGCAGAACGGCAGTTGGTCTATTCTTCAAAGGAGCCCGGAACCAAAACGGGGATTTTTATTTTGAGTCCGGGATGAATAAAACAGGGTTTTTGAAAATATGAGGCTAAAATAAAATAAGTAGTTCATCATCAACGGATCTATTAATAAAATATTGGTTCTGCTTGTAAACTAACTTTCATTGTGTCGCATCTATTCAGACGGTATCATTCCGTTTGTATGACAGAGAGGAAATGAGTATATATGTATTAGTATACGACTACAAGCAAACTTGTTTATGAACAACAACGCGATGTGGACCACAAATTAGTTAATTTGTAAATATTAAGTCACAAGCTGACCACAGAGCACACACGCAGCTTCGCCCTCGGGTAAAAGCGTCATCAACATAATCCGTCATACAAACTTATTTCAGCCCTTAAGAGGTTAATTTAAAAAAAAAGTAGTTTATATTTGACCTCAGGACTATTACTGTTTCATCTTTTATCCAATTCAGTGTAGCGCTTTAGCCATGAAAGCATAACAAATAGAGGACAGACAGACAGGCATTTATATGAGGAATCCCCCAATTCCCAGAGTGGATTGGGAATTGGGATGAATAACTAATCGGAAAAACGTATTTTTATTTTATTTAAATACAGTAATTCGTCTCATTGGGGTGATGAGGGACTAAACATTGAATAAGCCTAAACGATAGGACTTAATATCGAAACTCTGACGAGTCTCCTGTCCGTTTGCCCCCCACTTATAAACAAATAAAAAATCGGGTACATATATTGAACAAGATATATTTTTCATAAATATGAAAAACTCGTGATAAATATTCAAAATGCTTGATTTTATATTTTTCGGAATGATATAATTTCTCTTTTATATAAGTACTTTATATAAGTAAATTAAATATTATAAATGCAAAACTTTGAATGGATGAATGTTTGTTACTCAATTACAAAAAAATGGCCGAACCGATTTGGATGAAAATTTGAACAAATATAGATGATGACCTGGAATAGCGCAAAGGGTACTTTTAATCCCAGAAAAATAAATTTTCCCATGAGATTCACCAAAAACATTTTTAATGCAGCGAGCTGCAGGTTACAGCTAGTTATTTAAAAATAAATAGTAAAAATTCGTAGGATTTGTGTCCATGTAGATAGGCTAAAAGAAACCCGCGAAATTAAAAAAAGTGTTTTTATAAAATACTCTTTATAAACATTCCACGAAACAGTGCTGCGATTGCATCATAACTTCGTGGCTCCTTTGACAGCTTTCCTCAACTTTTATTCTTGAATCATCCTGAAAATTCAGAACAAATCTTTTTATAACTTTTCAACTTGATCCGGCTCTATAACACAGATGTTTACATTTCTAGTATAAAATAAACTTTGAATTTATAAAATACTTTTCAAAAATGGAATATTCTTTCGTTTGTTATCTTTGGTAAAACCTACATTTTATACTAACATTTTTTATTTTATAGGATAGAAAATAGTCAATTTTTTATTTTATAGGATAGCTCCACTGATGGAAAAAGATAACCGTTGCTTATAGATACGAAATACGTTAATGGTGCCTTGCTATGAGCGGCGAGCTTTGAATGTCACATGCGTAAGTTTACCGGCTAACTTTTCTTCCGAACTAGAACACTACAGAAACAAGTACCAACGGTACTGCAGCAGAATTAAGTAAGGCGGTGGTACCAAACGCTTATCTCGCTACATGCGATTTGCGTAGCTACAAAGTAGTGGATCCATTGTTCAAAAATATATTACTAGTTGACACGGAAAACGTTAATTTGCCATACATATTTTTGGTGAGGTAATTATGATAAAAACTATCCCATCTTTTAGGTTGGACCAAATAGTAGATATAGCCGTTTAGGAGATTCAGATTATATATTTACATGATACAGAGTTACTTTTAAAGGTCTGGCCAAATTTAAAAATTACGAACTAAATATTGAATTAAAAGTGCGTTTTAATTATTAATGTAAAATTATTACAAGATAATAATATAAAAATATTCGTTTAAAAATATCTCACAAAATTCATGAATTCGATGCACCGAATCTTGTGAATGAACTCTGTAAGGCTAGCAGAGTGTCATTTTACATTTTTTTTATATTATAAGATAGCAAACAAGCACATGGGTCTCCTGATGGAAAGAGTCAATAGCATCGCCTATAGACACCAAAGGTGATAATGGTGCGTTGCTATCTTGTGGCGAGGTCTAATGCCACATGCATAAGTTTATCGACTACCTTACCCTCCAAACCGGAACACAACACACAAGCACTGACAAGCACTGACGCTATTGCGGCAGGAATAGGCAAGGCGATAGTACCTGACCCGGGCGAGTCAGTGCAGAACTCTATCACCTAGTAGCCATGTTGGTGCTGACTCGCATAGTCAATCGATCGCCTTTTACTTCTTGCCTGGCAGAACGGCAGTTGGTCTATTCTTCAAAGAACCCCGGAACCAACACATATGGGGTTACAAAAATAGATAGTTTATCTGTTTTAACCTAATTTATCTAAATCTAATCTATCTATTTTATTGAAATCTGTAAGCCGGTTCACCCTGCAGGCCATCCCTGAAACTTCCTACTATATCGAGGTATTTTAAGCTCAAAAAAGCAATAACTACGTAAGCATAGATTTATGACTTCGAAGAGTTCAAAATCCTAAAGTTTGTAAAAATGATACCGCTTCTGTGATCTAGTGCGTGCTGGAGTTGACCACAAGAGGTCCTGGGTTCCATTCCCGGGTTGAGCAATCCAAAATGTGTTTTTTCAGTTTTCTGATAAAAACAACGTTGCCCGGGATTGGATAAGTGTCCAGTTGGCGATAGACTTGCTACCTATCACATTATCGGACTATCTTCGGTTAATCGTGGGTGTACTGGTTGTGGCTCCGCCTACCTCTTTGGGGATACGGGCGTGAACATGCTTACTTACTTTTTTGTAAAAAGACGGTATTTTAAGTTTCGAAAAGATATATATTTTCAAAATTACCGATTTATATCTTTTGAATAGCATTCAGCGCAATTTTCGAGCTCTAAATTATTTTAATAGCTACAAAATCGATTGGTTAAAAAATGTCAAACGATGTCAAACGATCAACTTTTTTTATTTTCGTAATCTCATAATAGGTATATAAATAAACTAGCTGTTACTCGCGACTTCGTTTACTCCGCTCCTGATGGTCGTAGCGTGGTAGTATATAGCCCATAGGCTATATACTATCACGCTATAAGGCTGTAGCCTTTATCAATAATTGTGCTATCTAACACTTTTAGAATTTTTCAAATCTGAGTTGTAGTTCCAAAGATTAGCGCATTCAAACAAAAAAAAAACTCTTCAGATTTATTATATTAGTATAGATCTTGAACGAATCAACCGATTTTAATCCGAACCTGACGATAAGAGCCGTCTTATTTTAAATAAATCGTTATATTAGCTATTTAAAAATAACTTCCAAGCTAATATGAATGCCTAGTCGGTCGAGTAGTTAGCGACACTGGGTCAAATTAAGTATTTCGTAAGCACTAAAGAGGAGAATGGGAATTGGTAAAGCGGTGGTACCAGACCCGGTTAAGACAATGCAGAATTCCACCTAGTAGCCACGATATACCTAGCCAGTAACTCGAACCTCGAACGGCAGATTGTCTATTTTTCAAAGAAAGGCCGGACCAATGTGGATTTAGTTTCACTGACCAACTAACCGAAATATGAAATTATTATGAAAATTCATAACAAAATCTCTTTAAAGTTCCTCCATTCCGATCTGGATCAAAGATGTTTATCTTTCTAGTATTGTATAAACTTGGAAGTTATGAAACAGTTTTGAGTACTGTAAATAGACTCTTTAATATCTCGCCTGTTATTTGATGTAACTTTTATGTTTAAATTGTAATGTAGTTCTTTCGTGAAAACGTTAAAATTTGTTATATATTAAATAGCATTTCGTCAGTTCCATTTTAGAGAGACAAGGCCACCTTTGAAGAACAGAGCACTGCCATTCTGCCAGGCAGATCGTAACAGAAAAACGATTGCTTAAAGTTACTACTATCATGACTACTATGTGGTACAGTTCTAGGGCTCGGATTTGGTAGCACTGTCCGCAAAATAATTTAATTCACAAAGAAACATCATCAGCATTTCTGTTTTCTACACGGGTCGGTGTTTCCCGTTACGATTCCGAAAAGTTGATCGACGAATGAATCACGAAAATTGGCGAATCATTTGTCTATTTGATGACGAATTAAGAAATTCTTACAGAGTACATATTGTTTTTTTCTCCTTTTCGAAAGCGTGTCCGTGTTCCATCGCCACAAGTCCCAGAGGCCGTGATGCAAGTTGTCCATTCGCCCCATTCACCAACCGCGCAGTTATTTTCTGGTTTAACCTTCAGTTCTGATGTTTGTGGCTCATCATTGATATTTCTGAAATGTTTTTTTTATATCATAATATAGCAAACAAGCAGATGGGTCTCCTGACGAATAGAGTCAATCATTACCTATAGATACTGAAGATGTTATTGGTGCGTTGTCATCTTGCAGCGGGGTCTAATGGCAGATGCATAAATTTATCGGCTACTTTACCTTCCAAAGCGGAACACGACAGTGACAAGCACTGGCGCTATTGCGGCTGAAATAGGTAAGGTTAGCGGTGACACCAATCCCGGGCGAGATAATGCAGAAGTTTACCACCTCTTTTTAGTTTTGAAATAATTTTAATTGATAAGTTCACGCCGCATTTTTTGCGGGTTAGGCAAAGCGAACCGAACTAATACGATGAAACCGAATCTCAACCTAACCGCTTAGGTTCTTCGGTTGGTGAGATGGGATTCAATTGGTGGTCATTAAAAATGTTGTAACCGATCTCCATTTTGATAGTCTCCATTGCAGCACTTTACCAACTTTATAACGATTACTACTTATTTCTAGCGATAACAGGGGCTGACAACTTTATAAGCTCCAAGTTACATGAGAGTTACCACACCACCACCAGATTCCGAACTGCTTCTGAGGCTTGTATATTCGAGAACAACTTCAAAAACCTTAATAACAATTTTGCATGACGTAGGGATCAAATCCAGGACCTAATCTGAGCCGTATAGATTAGCCACTAAACAAAGGCAGAAATTTACGAGTAAAACAATTAATACAAGTTATCTAATTAAAGTAAAAGTTTTAAATGGTCAAACATTTATCTTTTTGCAAAGATAACCAAATTAACGGAAGAGTTTTCGTCAAAAGGAGAGAAATAAGGGAGAAACTTTTATAAAGATGGCGGAAATGTAGGACAGTTAAGTCTATTCGAGTGGATAATTAAATGATCCTGAGAGTTCTGTGTCGACTGATCAGATTACACAATGGCGTTTAAGGTTCCAGTCTCTTCTGGTTTGTCCTGGAGTGAGGATATTACGGGTTTTAATAGTTATGCAATATTGAAGCCCCTACTAACTGACATTAGGCTAATTCCACATGGCCTTCCGCGTTCTTCGAACATATGAACGACGCAAATGCCGTGTGCAAATTGCGACAACGTGTGTACAGTGTGAACGCCGCAGGCAAGCTCACACACTACCCCTCTCCCCTAATCTATATCTATAAAAGAGAAAGTGTGTGTGTATGTTCCGTATAGGCTCCGAAACGGCTGGACCGATTTCAATGAAACTTTCAGGGAATCTCCAGATTGACCTGGCGAGTAATCCTGTAAAGTTTGGTGACGATCGGAGCACTCCTATTTTTGAACTGTCAAATAGAGGTTTTATTTACTATGATGATATTCTATTGTTTTATAACCCAAATTTGTATTGACACATGCGTTGTGTATATTTATGTCATTATGAACCATGTAGAATTATAATGGAGTATATTGAAGTATAATGAAGCATAATAAATGTAAAAACTAAAAATGTAGTGCCTATATGAATTTAGATATTTCAAAGATAGCAGGAAATCTTCATGGTATAGGGAAAGGGGAATTGTTTTACTCCAAATTTAACGCGTGCGGACCACGGGCAGTAACGAATAAATCAAAACTACTGGATCGATATTAATCATTTTCTTCCCGTGCGAAGCCGGGGCGGGCCGCTAGTTCATATTAAAAAAGTATGTATTGACATTTTTCCGGCAGTAATAGGTAAGGCGGTATATGAGGTATCCTTAGATAAATAATTGGTCTCGCTGTGATTGACTAGATACCGCTGACGTACTTGTCAAATGCGGCAACAAATACTACGCCGAAACTGGCGTACTCGATTCAGCCAGGCCAATCACAATGCAAGCTAACTAATCACTGTTATCCATTTGCACATTGTCATGTCACACACACTACAATATTGACTTGCCGCATTCACGGAGTTGTTGTTTTTAGATAGTGCGGTATCTTGTCAAGCACCGCGAGACCAATTGTTTATCTATGGAGGTATCATACCCGGGCGTGACGTTGGGGAGCTCTACCACTTAGTGAGCAGTCCCGATATTAGTGACAGATTTTAGCCTTTTCTCGCCTTTAACGAAATGCCTTGCGGTAAACTGGATCATATTTGTTAAAAGGGACCCGAATCAACACGGAAAATCTTTAGTAGTCTTCAGCTTATTTGTAATCTTATACTAAAAAGATATATATGTTTTCACTCAGTAAAATATGTTATCTAATGCGTAGTAGAATTGTTTTGTCATAGAAAATGTATTTTGATATGTAGTACAATAAAAGATATACTCACGTGTCACTCGCAGAAGGCGGCTCCGATTCTTCGCTCGGCATTTCATTTGTGCCTTTTGACAGAAAAAATAATAATGGACTATAATTGAGCAACGGAAACGTAAAACAACTTTTATAAAGGTACAAATATTTACATTTTTTCGGGCGTTCCTGATTTAGCGAAAGCGGCGAAAAAAGTGAAAGAATTCTCTGCCATATGTTTCCGTCACGAATCTTTAATTAGTGTCAAAAAACTTGTAAAACTTGTCAAAAAAAATTTACAAAACACTCGTGACACTCTTAAAAAAATTCGTAACAAAAAAATAATGAAAATTATATAGTCTTTTTAAAAAGAGTGAGAGAAGGGGAGAAAGGAAGGGACGCTGGATAGAGAGTAAAAAGGGAGGGGACATAGAGGAGGAGTGAAATGGGGAGAAAGAAAATTGGGGAAGTGCTGGATTGAGGGGTAAAGGGAGGGGGGTAAGGGAAGAAAAGGGGCAGAAGGGCGGAAAATCTTCACCAAATTAAAATAGAATTACACGAGAAGTAAGTATATATAAACAAAAAAATAATTTTCGAAATCGGTTCATAAATGACCGTTTTCTTAGGTAACAAACATAAAAAAACGTACACTGAAATTGATAACCTCCTCTTTTTGGGGAGTCGGTTGAAAAACTAAACTGTCTGTCCAGTATTAGTTTACATTACAGTATATCATATAGATAGCATCGCAAAGGGAATGTTTTCCCTATTTTATTGCCAACCCTCAACAACTCCAGGCGTAAGTGATTGTTTGTTTGCAATTTGAGCAGTCTTTCAGAACGAGAGAGCTTTTTGAAAAGATTTGTTTGCATAAGTAATTATATTACATCACAACTCATTTGTGTATTTATTGATAAATTTATTTACCACATATGTATTTGTATTTCTATAGCAGTATGTATCTATATTTTAGCTTGAAATGGGTCGTTGGATTCATCGAAAGACTAAAATATGTGACATATTTGAAAATTACGTTTTGCAGCGTATTTTAGTTGATTTGATGCTGCGCTAGATGAACGGATATTTTGTATGTATTTGTATTTATATAGCAGTATGTATCTCTATTTTAGCTTGAGATGGGTCGGTGGATTCGTCAAAAGACTAGAATATGTGACATATTTATTTCAGCAGCTATTTATTTCAGCAGAATTTCCTGAGAGAAGAATTGTATACATAATGCTGTAGAAGTAACTAAAGTACACAATTCTTGCTGTGTCGACATATTTTCTGCCTCCATTTTTAAACTGCATAAGCTGCTGAACATAGTTTATTTGCTTAAATATTATTGTACGGTCCCCACTGCAATTTTTAATCTAGAGTTATACGTAAAAACACAATAGAATCCACCAGGTCCAATTCGTTTTCATTCGTTGTATACTGATATCTACGTATTTTACATTGGGCAACGAGAATTGAACACGCTTGGTTTTGCTACCATTTACTGAAATATTGTTTGGCCTGGTCCAGTGTACAACTTTTGAAATCGCATTATTTACTTCGCCATACTTAACAACTCCTCTCTTTACTTTGAAACAAAAGTGAAGTGTCATCCGTAAACTGTATGATTCCATGCTTATTCCCTAAATAGTAAGGCATTTATGTATATATATCAGAAACAAGAACGGACCAAGAATAGAGCCCTGCGGGACAACCATGCTTATAACAGCATCAGCGGACTTTTTCTCATTAATTCTGAATTCTTTCATTCAGGTAAGAAATATATCGATAATATGTTCGATTTAAGTTATAAAAAATCATTTCAAAATAAAACAAAACGCATGGACATAATTTCATTTACGCAAAATTCAAAAAAATATTTTAGTACCTTAAACCAAATTGAAAGTATTTGGGAAACTGTGCTTAGAATGACAGATTACATAATATTTACTATCGTAATGTAAAATGACACACCGCCACCTTTACAGAGTTCATTCACAAGACTCGGTGCATGCAATTCATAAATTTAGTGGGGGGCCGTTCATAAAATACGTCACACTAAAATCAGCTTTTTTTGACCCCCTCCCCCCATTGTCACGCTGTTTCACACTTTTTGTGACCCCCCCTAGAAATATTTCGTCACAAAAACTAAGACCCCCCCTGCTGAGTATGATAAATTCTAACTGATAGTACACAAATTCTGAAAATTAAAAATATTTATTTAGTTAATAAATAACATTACGCGCAGGGTACGTGGAAACGTTACTGTCTCAAGTATTGGAAAAACAAAGAAACCCGTTGTGACGGATCGCAACGCCGCTAGAGTCGCGCCACAGAGCTAGCGCTCATGTCAAAAAATAATAAACGGCGAACGTCACGTTGCCGTATACCCCCCGTCCCCCCTTGTCACATCTTGTCACACTCAGCCAGACCCCCCCCCCCGCCCCTTGTATGCGAACGTATTTTATGAACGGCCCCTGGGATATTTTCAAACGAATATTTTTATATCATCGTGGAATAATTTTACAATAATAATTAAAACATACTTTTAATTCAATATTTAGTTTCTAATTTTAAGATTTGGCCGGAACTTTAAAACTAACCCTGTATATATGTGTGTGTGTCCGTGTATTTTTTGAGAAGTTTCATATCAATCAAGTGTGCGTTGCTGTACGCAATTTTCTTTTGTACAGAATCTATATTCTATACATATAATAAAATCGTAGGAAAGTCAAAACTGTACATTGAATATTTTTTTTTAAGAATACTTGGGGCGTGATCTACAATCGATACCGAAGCCAAAAATATAGTTTTTAGAATTTTTGTCTGTTTGTCTGTTTGTCTGTATGTATGTCCGGGGTAAACTCAAAAAGTACTGCATGGATTTACTTCAAATTTTGTATGAATATTACTAGCAGGTCGGGTCAACATATAGGCTACATATAATCACGCTATCACCTACGGGGGAGGTGCTGTGCGGAGTAAACGAAGTCCGCGCGGACGAAGTCGTGGGCAACTGCTAGTAAACAAATAAACATCAAACATGTCAATAGTGTCCTTAGGCTACAAAACTACACGGCGAAGTTACCGGCTACCTTTCCCTACAAGTCAGAACACGACAACAGCACACACTGATTTTGTGTTGTAAGCAGGGATAGATGAAGCAGTAAAACTTTACTGAGACATAATAATTCTTTCAATAAAAGTATACCTTTCCCCTCTCTTAAATTCATGTCTTAAAGCGGATTATTCATCTGATCTAGAACTTTATTGTTTGCAGTATACTTGGAAATGGAAATGCCATTTCCGCGCTCTCTTATCAGTTTTATCGCTTTCCATATCAGTAGTTCTTATAAGATTGGAAATACTCGTATAAGCATATCCATCCATAATATTTATTCTATGCTATTTTGGAGCGTGATCGCATAATAAACTTTACTACTACCAAGCATTAAACTTTACTGAATAGCTACTAATATATATATATATATATATATATATATATATATATATATATATATATATATATATATATATATATATATATATATATATATATATATATATATATATATATATATATATATATATATATATATATATATATATTTAGCTAATTTTGGTTTTAGATTAATTGTTGAAGAAAAAAAAAAAGAATAGTTAAAAAGGCAGAACAACGTTTTTGGGTCAAATATAAATCAACTTATTAACGATAAGTGCAGTATTAATCCAAATAATTCAATTGCAAAAGAGTTTGTAGCAGAAATGTTTTTAGCCGGCTTCAAAAGAAGAGAAATTCGTTCAGTTTAGTTCGTGGGAATCTTTTGCATTTTATGTATGTCCCTGATTCCTAGAATACGGCTCATTCGATTTGGAAAATGTTGTTTTTTGCTTTGTACTTGTACTTCTACTTCACATTCCTATTGTTGTCACTTCAGGATCTGATGACGGAATAATGGAGCAATGCGTTTCCACATTGGTCGGGACTTCCTTTAAAAAAAAAGCCTTAGACCATCTGTCATTTAGCCGGGCAGTTCATGAAAGGCGATTAAATGATAATACATGTCTCTACCATTGTAACTGCTAGGTGGTAGAGTTCCATATCGTCTCGCCTGGTTTTGGTCCACCGCCTTATCGTTATTGTCATGTTTCGGTTTCGAGGGTAATGCAGTTTAAAGTATTACAATTTTTCTACTCAAATAGGGACGTATGATTACCATCTATGGGGTCTATAGACGATAACAGTTTCTTTCCCTAAAAAAATCATCTGCTTGTTTGTTACTTTTATGAGTATGATAACAAAATATACCTACTACGAAATATAAAAAAACCGTCTTACTGCTTTTGAATAACAAAAAATATAATTGCGTAGCATAATAAAGTTTTACTAAGTGCTGTCAATTTTGACTGTTGATAGAATATAACTTAATTGGAGCAGCAAAACAAACTTTAAACCTTAATTTGTTATTCAAAATCAAAGAAAATAAAATCACATCTGTTTTAAATATTCATCCACTGCTTGCGACCTTTTATAGTTCATCTAAGAAATACTAAATAAAAGGGCTTACCTTCATCGCAATCAACACCCACTAGGGGATAAACATCAAGTCTTTTCACTTGGAGGTACGCAAAGGGTTTCAAATCGTTAAGGTTCATCTGATAAAATGGGGACTCCTTGTTGAACGATCCCACTGCGACTCTATCAACTGTATCAACTGGTTGAGTTACGGATGTTGGTGACTGAAAATGTTTGAACGATCCTTGGAATTCTTTTGCCTTTACATAGATACGACCTTATCATCGATAAAAGGTTTTGAGCACAGACCATATGAATAATAATAGATACGCCATTGGGAAGGAAACGTGTCGTATCGCATATGAGCAAACTTCTCTATCTCTGTCTAAAATTGTCATACATTTGTAGATATATTATATCGTGAAAAAATAGAAATAAACTATGTTGTACTGTTCTATCGTACCGAATGGGATGACAAAGTTTAAAATTACCTTTAGGGTGATTTTATTTCGTCTATATTTCTATGTGTAATTGCAAGCTACACTGACAAACTAAGAAATTGTCTTGAAAAGCGTATCCATTTAATCCATGGTTTTGAGTATCGTAAGTAAAATTAAAAATCTGCATACGAGCTTCCTTGCGTAGTAGGCAGTAGTTTTTATTTGCGTAGTAGCAGCGGTTAGTAGGAGTAAAGGTCTAAACAATTTTTTATTATAATTTAATACTTAATTGTAAATAATAAAAAAAGTTTAATACATATAAGAACTTATATTTGACAAAAATTAAATATATTCGAGTATTTATATGTGTATTTCTATGTATTAGTATCGTTGACCCATAACACAAGCAAATAATTGCTTACTTTGGGGTTAGATCAGTAAAAGTAATTTGTCCCGTGAAAATTTATTCAAAAAATAAAATAAAAAAACTTATTTTTCCTTTGTGGGTCCGGGCTCCTTTGAAGAAAAGGCCAACTGCTGTTCTGCTTAATAGTGCTTCTTCCATTTCCATTCCATTTTTTTCGGACTGACGTTCTGCCAGGCAGGTCGTAAAAGGCGACCGATTGGCTATGCGAGTCACTACCATCGTGGCTACTAGGTGGTAGAGTTCTGCATTGTCTCGCCCGGATCTAGTAACACCGCCTTACCTATTCCTGACGCAATAGCGACAGTGCTTCTCACTGTCGCGTTCCGTTTTGGAGGATGAGGTAGCCGGTAAACTGGCCGGTATATGGTGTGGCATTAAACCTCGCCTCAAGATAGTAACGCACCGTTAACATATTTGGTGTCTATAGGCGATGGTAGTCTCTTTCCTATCCTATCTTATGATATACAAAAATAAACAATAATAGGCGAGGTCATCTCCAATAAGAGATTTATTGGTTTTGTCGGTTGGTTCGATAATTCGCCACCTAACGACTTATTGACATCTAATGACTATCAGCTCTTCCTTGTAATAACCACGTAAGACAACTTTTTGTTCGTTTTCAAGATAGGAAGCTGGTAAAACAGCACCCCCACATGCCAATTTTGTCTCGAAACAAAATTATTAAAATACAAAACTAAGCGGCCATCGAAAGATCAAAAAAGGCTTATCACTTTATCACTAGGCAGTCTGTAATTGTTTTATACACAATATCTATATATATAAAAGAAAGTCGTGTTAGTTACTCCACTTATAACTCAAGAACGGCTGAACCGATTTAGCTGAAAATTGGCAGGGAGGTAGTTTAGAGCCAGGAGAAGGACATAGGATACTTTTTTTTTGTATTTTTTCCAATTAAAAAATAAATCTGCTTATTTATTGCCATTAAAGCGGAACAAAGTTTGCCGGGTCAGCTAGTTATTTATATACTTAAAGTTTTAATAGCGTCCAAGTAGAGTTTATATTAGTGGTCGTTTTTTCAAAGCAAAGGATAATATTTTGGGTATTAAAAAAAGAAGGAACCTTATGAGGTTCCTTCCTATATATAATAAATATTCGCAGGACAAATTACACTTACTGATCTAACACAAAGTAAACAAATTATTTGCTTGTGGCATGGGTATTAGTCAACGATAGTAATACATAGTGACACATATTATATAAATACTGGAATATATATATTTTTTTTTATATCATAAGATAGCAAACAAGCAGATGGGTCTCCTGATGGAAAGAGTCAACCATCGCCTATAGACACCGAAGATGTTAATGGTGCGTTGCTATCTTTTGGCGAGGTCTAATGCCACATGCATAAGTTTACCGGCTACCTTACCCTCCAAACCGGAACACGACAGCGACAAGCACTGACGCTATTGCAGCAGGAATAGGTAAGACGGTGGTACCATACCCGGGCGAGACAATGCAGAACTCTACCACCTAGAAAATATATATATATATATATATATATATATATATATATATATATATATATATATATATATATATATATATTTTAATAACACCTAAACCCAGAAATGCAAACATTTATGCTCAGCACAGAAATTTCTGTACCCGTCGCAAATAAAACCCGAGCCCCGTCGATTGCGTAGTCAGGGTCGCCTGTGTAATATGTGTCTATTAGCATTTGTGTAGTCCGTGGCCAGACCGTTGAATTATTTGTGTAATGTTCAAAAATCAAAAAAGTCCATTTTCGTTTTTCTTCTGGATCTCCACCTTTTTTAACGGTTACCCCTTGGAATATTTGTGAGACCTACGTTACCCGCCAAACCGGAACACAACAGTGACAAGCATTGACGCTATTGCGGCAAGAATAGGAAAGGCGGTGTTACGGAAACACGAACGAGACGTTACAGAACTCTACCGCCTAGTAGTCAGAGTAGTGACAATAATAACAAATCGCTCGCTTTTTACGAACTGCCTGGCAGATGACAGCTGGCACATTCTTCGAAAGGCCCGAATCAACACGGGGAAATATAAACACAAAATTTCAAGTTTAAAATTAGTAGGTTTAGCTTTAACTAATATTTTCATTTCTCCCTTCGTTTAGCTGTAAGTTATGTTTATGCAAAACATCTTGTTTGATCGATGCGTGAAGGAATTATAAGCAAATCAGCGAAACCGGAAACAGTTCTCAGTAGACGAGAGAATGAATATAGGACACGGCACTTCCTTTTTGTATCGTTGAGATTAAATTAAATAAACCAAGCATTATTTTTTCCTATTTTAACAGGAACATTTAATGTCAGTGATCAACTTTTTAATGTCAGTGATCAACACATTTAATGTCAGTGATCAACTCATTTAATGTCAGTGATAAACTTTTTTAATGTCAGTGATCAACTCATTTAATGTCAGTGATCAACTCTTTTAATGTTCACTAACATTAAAAGAGTTTTAGGGATGGGGTAATTATAAATAAATAAATCTCTGTTTTCATTTTTTATTAACATAACAAAATAAAAATTACAATAATATATTATTGACATTGATTTGAATTATGAATTTTTTGCCAGTAACGTCGGTAGAAGTTGAAAGATCATTTTCTTGCCTCAAATATATATTTTCGAGTAGGAGACAAAGCCTTACTTCCGTTAAAATGGAACGTATCCAAGTCATTTACTACAAGTGTCACATACTAAACAAATGTCAATGTCAATAATATATTATTGTACTATTTTGTTATGTAAATAGAAAAAGAAAACAGAGATTTATTTAATCATAATTAGCCCATCCCTAAAATCAGTTGCACCAATATGCTACATAGATAACGGGGCTTAATCATAAGATAGTAAACAAGCAGATTGCTCTTTTGAAGGAAGGAGGCAACATCGCCTACGGACGCTAAATATGTTAACGGTGTAATGATATCCGTGTAACGGGATGGTAAAGTTACATCTAATCTAATGGTAAAGTTACATTCGGTTATCTTATCCTCCAAAGCTGAACACAACAGTACTAAAGCACTGATGCCAATGGAAAAGTTAAGACATGTTACCAAAACCACCAAACCCCGTAAAGAGAGTGATCTGATTCTTTGCCATCTTGTGATGTATAAATTGTAGGTCTTTGGTATAAATAATATTTAACGCAGTAAAACTGCAGCTAGCGACTTCCCATTTTCTATATTTTCTATACTTGTTCTTCATTCAATTAAAATGGGTCAAAAAAAAACAAAAAAACAATTGCGAAGTCCGTTCATAAATGAACAAGTTCTGTTGTAACAAACATTAAAAAAACATAATAACCGAATTGATAACCTCCTTTTGCAAAGTCAGTTGAAGAAAACTGTAGTCTGTAGGGCGTGAGCCAATTACGTAATACTAGCTTCAGCGTGCAGCGTTCAGCTGCATTGTGCTGCAAGTTTTTGGCGAATCTCGCGGGATCACCTAATTTTTTTGAGATAAAAAGTAACCTATGTGCTATTCCAAGGCACCATCTATATGTGTGCCAAATTCTATTCAAATCCGTTCAGTAGTTTTTGCGTGATTGAATAACATACATTCATCCATCCATCCAATCATCTATCCATCCAGACATCCAAAGTTTTGCATTTATAATATTAATATAGATGTATACCATATGTTGTTTTATTTCGTTAATTACTTAAACATATTGATATATACTCACTTCGTAGGATATACCGTCCATTGTTCCAGCATCCCAAGGGTACAGAGGAATTTCAGATTCCTTCAACCAGCCAACGTTAGTACAGAGTTCAAACTTGGTAGCTCCCAAAAACCAGTCAGGGGAAGGCTTCATTGCTATGAGGACTGAGAATAGATGATGTATTCTGTCTACCCTGAAGAGCGAGTGTGATGGTTCGAACATATGGGGATGGTGGTGTCGTTTACCTCGAATTAAGGTTCTAGTTCCATTTGTTGGTGACATCTGAAATATAAAGTGTTTTTAACTGGTACCTTTTTAAAATAAATGATCTGTTGTTCTTTCGAACAGTTGGTAAAAGGAGAATGATTGGTTAGAACCGTCACTAACATTGTATCTAAATGGTACTATAATTCTATAATTTCTTGTCCGGGTTTGGTACCACAGTTTCACCTATGCCTGCTGCATCAGCGTCAGTGTAATGTTCATCATCATGTGATATGTTAGTGTTTTTTATACATCACTAGCTGTTGCCCGCGACTTCGCCCGCGCGGACTTCGTTTACTCCGCACAGCTCCTCTCTCGTAGGTGATAGCGTGATAATATGTAGCCTTCATGTTGACCCGACCTGTTTCATGCAAAATTTGAAGTAAATCCATGCAGTACTTTTTGAGTTTACCCCGGACATAAAAACAGACAAGCAGATAAACAGACAGACAGACAAACAGACTAAAATTCTAAAAACTATATTTTTGGCTTTGATATCGATTGTAAACCACGCCCCAAGTATTCTTTTAGAAAAATATTCAATGTACAGTTATGACTTTTCTACGATTTTATTATATGTATAGATGTATAACAAAGTCCAAACCTCTTAACCCATTTTAAATTTACTTACTAGAATTATTCTAAAAGCCAATTACAGACTTGCATTTTTAATATTTATATATAAGTACGTCATCAAGTAGTGTTGATGTGTGTGTAGTGTGTGTATGTGGATATGCGTGTACTTGCATGTGTGTATGCATGTGTATGTGTGTACATGTGATCTGCAATGTGGTTAGAAATATACATATAATTAGTTTTATCAAGGGGCTCGATAATTTGAATAGTTATAGGAGAGAGTTATGAAAGTGGACAAATCGAAACAGGATAGCCTCGATAGTGAATAGTGATGCATGGAACTGGGTTCTCTCTGTCCGTCGACTAGGGGCTTAGTGTCAAGATATTCATACATATTTTATATATATTTACATGTTGTCATATATTCAAAGAATTTTCATAAAGCTGTTTTTAAATTCATGCTATCCATACTATCCATACTATCCATACCATCCATACTAATATTATAAATGCGAAAGTAACTCTGTCTAAAAGCGTAACAGACAGACAGGCTGTCTGTTACGCTTTCACGGCCAAACCACTGAACCGATTTGGATAAAATTTGGTACAAATATAGTTTGAGACCCAAGAAAGGACATAGGATAGTTCTTATTCCGGAAATCCCACGGGAACGGGAACTATGCGGGTTTTTATTTTAGATTTTTTCCACGCGAACGAAGTCGCGGACACAGCTAGTAACATTATAAATGTGAAAGTCTGTCTGTCTGCCTGTTACGCTTTCACGGCTAAACCGCTGAACCGATTTTCATTAAATTTGGCATGAAAATAGTTGAAAATCTGGGGTCAAACGTAGGCCAATTTTTTTTTCAAAAATCGACCCCTAAAAGGCTGAAATAGGGGATAAAATTTGTATGAAAAACTATTTAGACGACATGTTAATCTATTCACGGGCGAAGCTGCGCGGGTCACCTACTAAGTTAACTTATGTTAACTAATATTATAAATGTGAAAATCTGTCTGTTACGCTTTCACGGCTAAACCGCTGGGCCAGTTTTCATGAAATTTGGCATGGAAATCATTGATATAAAAAACCCAAGATGCACATTCAGTGTCTCAAAACCGTCCTCTAAAAATGAGCGGACAATTTCAAATTGTGCGCTCATTTCAAATAGAATCGCGTCGATCGCGAGACTGTCAATTTCAATATTTTTGGTACATTGTAAAAACAGCTATTAAACTTGAACATAAGGTTGAATATGCAAAAACATATTTTGTGCCACATCTATAACCACTTATGTAAAATTAGGGACAGTTTTGAGTGTCAGTTTTGTTCGGGATTGTGCATCTTGGGTTTTTATATCAATGACGGAAATAGTTGAAAATCTTAGGTCAAACATAGGCTAATTTTCTTTTCAAAAATAAACCCCTAAATGGCTGAAATAGGGGATAAAAGTTGTATGAAAAACTATTTAGACGACATGTTAATCTACTCGCGGGCGAAGCTACGCAGGTCAGCTTGTATGTTATATTCTCGTAACCCGTCGGTCGCTTATAAGTACCTTGTAAGTGTAAATAGCTTGTAAGTACTGTGAAGAGGAGAGTAATTACATGGAGCATAATAATAGACTTAATAGATCAAAAACACGTACTGCATCTATTATTTCCCTCTCAATAATCGATATATCAGCTTCCTCTGCTAATTTCTGCAGTCCAGGGCTTGCTTTGTCACCAGGTTGCCACATAATGTAATGAAAAGAATGAGAAGCTCCCACCATGTGGCTGTAGCCGTTGTCATCAGGTTTGATGGGGTAGTACCTAGGGTGGGACATTCTAGACCAGCGACCTTTGAAAATCACCTGAAATAATTAAATTGTTATAACACTTGTGAGATATCATTAACTAAATAATTAAAACAACTAAACTCACGTGCAACCGATGTGGGTACCGCCTAAGTTTGGACCTATAGAATGTCTTCGATTAGGTTAAGTAGGACGAGTTTGAGGCTGCCTATCTATGTACTTACTGATGAAATGAAATGAAAATGAAAAAATATTTATTTGCAAGAATATGGGTGTCACAGATTATTAAAAATAAATCAAATTGCCAACATGTGCAAAAATTTAAATTTCGGTCGATTTATTTATAATTACTACCGGATCGAAACGCGACCACACACTGAGAAGATCCGGCTGAAGAAACTCAGTGGGCTTTTTTTATTACATGTATTACAATTATTTATGTATTACAATATTTACAAGTATTATTTCACAACAAAAAGCTATTTTTCCAATTTACAAAATATGCTCAATCAAAATTTTTACAATTTACAAAGAAATTTTACCATTTACAAAATTTGTTATTTAATTTTTATTACATTTAAATTTTAAGGTAAGTTGTACAAACTTATATTTCTATTTATTAACATTTAATCTTATCTGCCAAAAAATCTCTAATATCATAGTCTGTTTATTTAACAGTAAATCGGACAATTTTTTGCGAAATTTATTTATAGGTAATGATTTTAGACTATCAGGAATATGATTGTATATATTAATTGCCATACAATATGCGTTTTTTTATAAATAATTAGTCTTTGGCTTGGTACATGTAGCTTCTCACTGTTTCTAAAATATGAGTTCCCTAATACTTGAGCATTTGTTTTAAACAAATGTTGATGTTTTTTACAAATACGCGTACCGAAAATATGTAAAGACAAGGTAAAAGTAGTATTTTAAAAGTTTTAAATAGGGGTTTACAAGAGTGTAGTTGATTAACATTACATATTGCATGTATACATTTCTTTTGAATTCTGAAAATTCTAATTAAGTCAACTGAGTTTCCCCAAATAGACATACCATATTGCAATACTCTTGTTTTTTTGTTTCATGGCAATACTGATGAGACATATCCGTCATATGCTAACAAGGCAGCATTTAAATTGGCTACTTCTCTTATTCTTCTCAAAACATAGACAAATCTATAATTTTTTTTGCAAAGAGAATCAATGTGCGCTTTCCAATTGCAATGGTTGTCAATAAATATTCCTAGAAATTTAGTATATTCAGTATTTTCTATATTTATACTGTTAAATAATATATTTGATTTTTGAACTTTATTGCTATAACATGTTTGAAATTCAACTATTTTGGTTTTAGTCAAGTTAATTTTTAAATTGTTACTTTTTAATGATGGAGCATCTTCGATACATCCGAAAATATCCGGTACCTACGGCGACCAGCCGTAAGTTGAGTCGTTTTAATAAAGTATCTTCACGCCCGTATCCCCTAAGAGGTAGCCAAAGGTACAACAAGTGCACTCACGATTAGCCGAAGATATTTAGTCCACAATGTGATAGGTGTTAAGCCTATCGCTCACGGGACACTTAACCAATCCTGAGCAACGTTGTTTTTATCAGAAATCTGAAAAAAAAACACGTTTTTGATTTGCCCGACCCGGAAATAATGTAGTCACCCGACACCAACACCAGAACACTAGACTACAGAGACGATTAATTTTTTAGTTTATTTAATCACTTGTAATAAGAACGAGTATAATACCTAAGTATACTTGTTAAATTATTTATACCTACAGCCATGGGTGTAGAGGGGGGGAGGGGCAGGGAGGGGCAGCTGCCTGCCCTGAAATTTGTTTACTTCTCTATAACTATCTACTGTTGTAGATAAAAATATAATAAGTTCAAAAAATAGTCTTAAATGTTACGGTTGCCTCTCCTGGTCCAGAACCTGGGTGCCTGGGTGCCATGCCTACAGCCACAAGGTCATACACATGCAAATGGCTGCCCCAATGAAAAGATAATACATGACTTTTGCCAACATACATTGCTGCCGCGTTGGTCGAGTGGTTAGCGACTGACTACGCAATCGACGGGCTCGGATTCGATCGCCGACAGGGACAAACATTTGTGTGATGAGCATAGATGTTTGTATTTCTGGGTTTGAGTGTTTATTATGTTTGTAAAAGTATTTATTTATGTATTTCTATGTATCAGTATCATTGACTAACACCCATAACACAAGCAAATAATTTGCTTACATACTCGTACTTTGGGGTTAGATCAGTAATTATAATTTGTCCCGTGAATATTTATTTATTATATATTTATTTACCTTCTAGGGAAGCGTGTGCCATCTTAGGCCGCATCTTAGCTTACCATCAGGCGAGATCGTGGTCAAGCGCTTCCATATCGATATTAAAAAAAATTGTTAATATTGTATGTCATTCCGGGCCTCGTTTGGAGAACAGAGTGCTAAGTGTGAGTTTTTCTTTTCGCATTCGATCGTTAGCGCGTATGGAGTTTGCTAGGAATTTGTATGTGATATGTACAGCGCCACCTAGTGGTAAACGTGAGAAACCAGTTTACCACAAGGTGGCGCTGTACAAATCACATACAAATTCCTTGTAAATTCGAAACGCGCTCACGATCGAATGCGAAAAGAAAAACTCACACTTAGCACTCAGATTTGACTCGACTCCCTCTCCCCTCAAACATCTCACGTAATTTGTGGACGTCCCCTAACGTCTTGCCTGCGTTTGGTACCACTGCTTTACCTATTCCTATCGCAATAGCGTCAATATTTGCCAGAGTCGTGTGTTCCGGTTTATAAGTTAGTTCCGGCAAAGAATTAGCCGGAAGACTTAAGTATGCACGTAACTTCACCATAGTTTCTTACTAAAGCCCCGGTTGCACTTTGATTAGTGCGAGTGCGAGTGTTTAATGCCGGTGCTTAGTATTAAGCAGAAAATACGTGAATTCGTCCATTGATTAGTGTGAGTGGATTATTAATCAGCGTCTATTTACTTTACTACGCTCATTACTAATCACTCGCACTAATTAAAGGCTAATCTTCATGAATCTTCTTCTTCACTTCTTCACGAAACTAATCTTTACGAATGTTTTGCTTAATACTAAGTACCTGCATTAAACACCCGCACTCGCACTAATCGAAGTGTAACTGGGGCTTTATAGCAATGCCTCGTTGACATGTTTAGTGTTTTAGGAGATGGATGTGTCTTTCCAGGAGAGCCTTTGCTTTATTTGCTTTCTTTGGAGCAAAACTGCATTGTTATCTACTCGTATATTAATTACTAGCTGCCGCGTGCAGCCAGCTGCATTATAAAGTAGTGGAGAGTCCCGCGGGATCATATATATTTTCCGGGATAAAAGTAGCCTATGTGCTATTCCAGGTCATCATCTACCTGTGTGCTAAATTTCATTCAAATCTGTTCAGTGGTTTTTGCGCGATTGAGTAACAAACATCCATCCAAACATCCAAACTTTCGCATTTATAATATTAATATATTAATATATAATATACAATATACAATATACAATATATAATATATAATATATAATATAATATATAATATATAATATATAATATAATATATAAAATATAAATATAGATAATTATAATATTAATATAGACTAGCTGCTGCGTGCACTCTTATACTACTCTGCATACAATTCTCATTTTACCAGCACTAGGTGCACTATATGGACTACGACGTCCAGCTCTCGCATCGATTAGAAAATACCTTTTCAGTTGGGCGATTTTGTGAAATGCCTCTTAAGCTCTAAAATTTAAAACATAACAGCTTAAAGCGAATAGATAAGAAAGTTGCAGTGCCCATAAATCAATCTATATTTTATTGTGTATATCTACTAACTAATACCCAACTAATAACTATAGTCTTTCTTAAAGGTTAAAGATTAATATTATGTTCACCACTGATACCGTTGACTTAGGTGGTGGAATTAAAATATCAAAAATATATAATTGTATTTCTAACTTTAAGTCAACTGTACAGGACGTGGTTGCTTATAACTGAGAAGGCATTGCTATTGCTCATTATGTGTAATATCTAGTCTGTGTACTTTCTGTAACTGTGTTACTATTTATTTATTTTAGTTGCAATATAAATTAAATAAATAAATAAAAATCTATCAATACTAATCTGGAATAGTCTATACACTTTTGCTGAAAATATCACTAGAAAACACGTGAATTTAAACTACCAGAAAAA
The DNA here is from genome assembly GCA_036924255.1 of Apodemia mormo. Classification (NCBI taxonomy): domain Eukaryota; kingdom Metazoa; phylum Arthropoda; class Insecta; order Lepidoptera; family Riodinidae; genus Apodemia; species Apodemia mormo. The sequence goes on from JAUPFN010000021.1 coordinate 12,425,949, forward strand.
CGCGTTAAATAAATATAAATAAATAATAAATACCTCTGGACACGAATTGATCTAACCCCAAAGTAAGCAAATTATTTGCTTGTAGTATGGGTGTTAGTCAACGATATTATTACATAGAAATACAATATACATATATAAATAATCAAATATATTTAATAAACACCCAAAGCTAGAAGTACAAACATCTATGCTCATCACATAAATACCTTTCCCTGTTGAGAATCGAACCCGAACCCCAGTCGCTAACCACTCGACCAACGAGACGGTCAAAAATATGTAAAATGAATTAATGAAAGTATTAACTATTAACTTACTCAATTAACAAGAAGTATATAATTTTTTAAACAAATGAAAGTATTCTCAATAACAAGGATTTGTTATTAGAAATACTCGAATACGAAGAAAATAAATTACATAGAATCGGAGTTATCAGACAGATGTGTCTATATGTCATCTTAAGTCAAATTTGCGAGAAAATTAAAAAAAAAATAGCTTAACGCCTGTATCCCCGAAACGGTAGGCAGAGGTACAATAAGTGCACCCACGGTTAACCGAAGATACTTGGTCCCACAATGTGTTAGATGGCAAGCCTATCGCCAACCGGGCACTTTCCAATCCCGGGCAATGTCGTTTTTATCAAAAAATTTTTTAAGATATCCGAATTATATTTTTAAAGGAAAACTGATAAAAAATATGATTCTGCTTTCCGCCGAAGTAAGCTATCGATTTAAAACATTAACCTGACCGCAATCCATCCTATGGAACACAGCTAATGAGTCTAAGATGGAAACACATTGGAATAAGCCTAATCAATCAGAAGTTATCCAGATTAGACTATAGCTCAGTGAAAACCTGCTCAGACATAAATATCAATGGTTTTCAGGAAGCAATGTTTATCACAATAGATTAAGAGGGCACCTAGCTTTTAGAGCGAATCGATATTTTGGCTTTCTACAGTACAGTGATTCTGACTAGGATGGGCGATACGAGTGTGGATTTTGATATTTCTTAAAATTTGTACATATTTTAATAATAAAGTGTATAAGATATAAAAAACATGTTGTTTTGCTATTATTTAAAAACTGATGACCTTCCGTTAAGTACGATATAATAAGGGTTTTATTTTTTGTTTAGAGGTAACATTGAATTTTTTTGCTATCGAGAAAACTACGAGTTACATGTTTCCAAGTTGTATAATTTATGGTTTGAATCCTTTAGTATCTTACTTATGAATTGCATAGGAAAATCTTTAACAATGTTACGAGCTTAGTGTTCGTATTGTGCAATAAAATACCACGTATATTAAAAGCGTGTTTTTACGAAACAAATATACAATACACCATAATACAATACGTAATTACATTGATAAACACTAATGACACCGTCACTATATTCCACTAGAACTAACTGGCTAAACCGAATCACTAATCCAAAACACTTTCCAAATACATCTATCACTTTTGTCGCACTTAATATATCGCTTCACATTGATCATCTGAACTATCGCTTCCGAATCGCTTTATAAAATTGACTCACTTCCACCGACACGTCTATATTTATACACAAGGTAAAGTTCGAATAGATTCTAGAAAATTCTATAAATGAGCCGTAAACAACTTAGATGTAAACAATTCATAGTACACGCTATTTTCACCCTTATGCCTTTATCTCTTTGGGTAACGGCAATTATTGTTTATCGATAGCAGCTGTCTCTTTATTTTATTTCTAGATTTTTCCAGTATTGTCACTCTTTATTTTTTTAGAATATTCACAACTATAATAACGATATAGCAAGGGATATACCGAACGCATTTATTTCGAAATTAGCTCGGCGCCGGCTTAAGAGACTCAACCAAACCGAATAAGCCAATTAAGATTTCTCGAATGTACATTTACGGAATGGTTCATTTTTTGTGCAATCAATCCCACAGCAAACTTTGAAACTTCTGCACATTTTTTGGGTCATTGATTAATATTTTTAGAACCCCTTACTACGCGATCTTTCTAAATGAACAATTTTAATATATAGGTCTTTCTATAAATTTATTCGGGAAAGGTTATAGGAAAGTTATTTTTATCTGAGGTAAGCCTTGATATTCTAAGAGCTCCTTCACATTACTGTTTTTTCAGCGTAGGCATTGCGTAGGTGTTTGAGAAATGTATATGCAGAGCAAATGCTGCGATAACGCTAATGGATATGGTAAAAGTGAGAGAAACGCCATATGAGGTGAGATGTCATAAAATATATTGCCATATACTGGAATGGAACTTCACCAAATGCCGATGTTGAAAAGTGTATATATAAGTGTGTAATACCTTCACGGAATCAGTAAAATTGATAAATATAATGTATACGGCGAGTTGTTATCCGTATGGCGGTCCAAAATGCAATAAACCTGAGTTTTTTTAAATATAAACTATATATAAAAAAATTAAGCATAAAAGCAAACACGCAGATGATTCTAACGATGAAAAGAGACAATAACCGCAAATAGATACAATTATATTAATGGTGCGTTAGAATCCGTGTATCGGGATGGCAATGCCACTTGCATAACTTTACCGGTTTTCCTCTCCAAACCGGAACGTGGCGGTGACAAGCACCATCGCTATTAAAGCAGGAATAGGAAAGCAATGATATCATCCCTGGGCAAGACATTGGAAAACTTTACCAATTAATAATCAGGATGGTAGTGACACGTATAGTCAAATGTTCGCCTTTTACAAACTGCCTGGTCAAGTGGCAGATGGCATATTCCTCAAAGGGAGGCCCCTTAGAAGAATAGGTCATGTGCCATACAGGCTAGTTTCTAATTCAAACCGACAATGATAGGCATTTGCGCTATTATAACAAAAGTAGATAAGCACGTTGTGGAATTCACCCACCTAGTCATTTAATGAACTGCTTGGCGGGAAACCAGATGCTTTCTCATGATATTAAAAAATATATATAAAGAAATGAAACTTTGCCTCTCACCTCATATCTGGCTTCACTGCATAAATTACAAGTTTCCTCGGGGGAATATGGTGGACTGTCCAAAGGTTTCCTGTCATCCTTATCAAGGACGATTGTTAAGTTTTCTCCTGTGTACCACACTTCTTCGTTTTCAGCAACCATTGCTCTAAGTCTTACTTTCTGCATTTTATTGTTTTGATTTGGCGATACCCAATGAATCTAGACATATTTAATGAGTTTTAAACTTGTTTCGGCCTCAGTTACGGATTAAACTGGAGATGTGTTTTTCAAGGCAAATTCTTAGGCTGTCAGTGTAGCTTGCATTTACACCCAGAAATATAGAATAGAAATAAAATTACTCCAGGCATTGACATATTACTATGGACGTCGGGTCCGTGCTTAAAAATGCCCGAGGTAAATGAGCTACAAAATGCAAAAAGAGCTACAGTTCCGCGTTAGTCTAAATTAAACCTTGATATAATGCTTTAGTGTTTAAATTACCTTGTTAGCATGTCTATTTTTGAGATGTGGGACACGTTTTCGCGATTTTAGTATGAGATCCGATGTCCATAGTAATAATATGTCATTCACTCATAGCGTATTTTTTAAACCTTGACCATTTATTTGGCACAATAAAATAGTAAGCCATAGCATATTTCTGTTTTTCACAATATACCTAATACTAGTTGCATTTATATTTCATTATATCATAAGATAGCAAACAAGCAGATGGAAAGAGAACCATTGCTTATAGACAGCAAAGATGTTTATGTATCTATCCGTGTGGCAAGATGGCAGTGCCACTTTCATAAGTCTAAATACTGGCTACTTTACCTTCCAAACCGAAACACGATAATGACAAGTACTAACGCTATTGCGGCAGGAATAGGTAAGGCGTTGGTGCCAAATACCCAAGCGAGACGTTGCGAAACTCTACCACAACGTAGTGGACACGGATAGCTAATCGGTCGCCTTTTACGACCCGTCTGGCAGAACGGCAGTTGGTCTATTCTTCAAAAGAGCCCGGACCAACACGGGGGAAAATTGCTGATCTAGAGGTTAAAAAAACAGTCAATATAGCTGTGTTTTAAAAAAAATTAAATAGTCATAGAGAACTGCCCAAGCTTTCAGGCCTTTTTCGAGGTGCAATATGTATATATGTGTCTTTTTATTCTTTTTGCGATGGGGCCATGCGGTGCTGAATTTCGAATGTGGAGTGCGATTGATCGTAGAGCGCTACGGGATCTAAAACGCGTCAGTGCGAGCAATAAAAAACAAATATTGGAATTGTAAAATAGAGGATTTTTGGTTGATAAGGCTGTGGTATATGAAACTCACGTAAAATAAAAGTAATAGCGATAATTACGCTGGTTTACGTGCGAAGTAGGTTGAAGTAAGTTGGACTTATTTACTTACTAGCTGTTGCCCGCAACTTCGTCGTTTTGTATGCGCCTGGTCACGCCAGTATGACTTAAGCATTTAAACCTACTTACCTCAACTTTATATTTATCAGAATTGTCAGCATTTTCCACAGAATTGTAACATCTTTCACTGTATCTCGCTTGACGATTGGTATCCAAGGTCTTCAGATTCCCCACATTCGCTGACCGTCCTATAAATTCCGATGTGCTGTTGTCGACATCTGGGTCTTCGACTGTCACCATAAACCATCTGAATGGTCGCGTTAGGTTGTTGGTGGTCAATATTACTGTGGAGACAAAAAGAGGTTAGTTACGAGTAAGTGTATCCTGTGACTTATTACTCGTACAGACTTCAGCCGAAATTTATCAGACTACTAGCTGTTGCCAGCGACTTCGTCCGCGCGGAGCTCGTTTCCGCACTCCTCCGCACTGCCCCTATCCCGTAGGTGATAGCGTGATAATATGTAGCCTATATGTTGACCTGATCTATTAGTAATATTCATACAAAATTTGAAGTAAATCCATGCAGTACTTTTTGAGTTTATCCCGGACATACATACAGACAAACAGACAAAAATTTTAAAAACTATATTTTTGGCTTCAATATCGATTGTAGATCACGCCCCAAGTATTCTTTTAAAAAAATATTCAATGTACAGTCTTGATTTTCCTACTATTTTATTATATGTAGATATCAGCGGTGGCCAACCGGTCGATCGCGAATATTAGCCCAGTCGATTGTGGCAAGGAAAAAAATATAAATAAGTAGACCAGACTGCGCTGACTGAATACTACATGATTGTATACGAAACATTAAACAATGCTGTTTTATTTAAGATTTCAAGAAGTATGTAAGTGGTAGATCGCACAGGGTTTCGTTAGTAAACAGTAGATCTTATGTCTAATCAAGTTGGCCACCCCTGGACTATATGTATGATTATGAAGCGTAGTCCTCATACATTTATATTCCCTTTCAATGTGTATGCCATAGTTCCCTTCATAAATGCTTATCATAGCGAAGTTGACCGCTTGTGCGTAGGCCAGTATTGCTATGTTTATTTTAACTTGTTAAAAATATTGGTTTCCAATTTGTGTAAAATGTGATTTTATCTTTTTTTCTGTACCTTGTAGTAATATTATCTTCACGCCCGTATCCCCGAAGGGGTAGGCAGAGGTACAACAATTGCACCCACGATTAGCCGAAGATACTTGGTCCCACAAATGTGATAGGTGGCAATCCTATCGCCAACCGGGCACTTTCCAATCCTGGGCAAGTTTGTATTTATTAGAAAACTGAAAAACACTTTCTGTGCCTTGTAGTTTGGTTATTACACCCTTTCATAACTCAGTTCGACATTTTAACCAGTAAATGTTGAAATTTATATGAAGTTTTGATTGACGTGTCGCGATAGTTCGACTGAAAAGGCGATCAGGAAAAGCATAGTTTTGTCGTGTGTGTGCGTGTAAGTGTGTTTCTACACGGCAAGGCGTAGTTTTACCCGGCGTCATTTGTTTGTTCGCTGATTACCATCTCAACTATTTATTTGATCTGAGATTTCTTTAAGGATTAGAGATATGACTAAATCGTTACTAATAAACTAATATTATAAATGCTAAAGTTTGTTATACTTTCACGGCTAAACTTCTGAAACGATTTTGATGAAGAAATTTTTTCAGCGATAGCAAAACTCAGATGTGCTTCATAAGTCGATTAGAGATACGAATTCAGCCCATTGCCGGTTTAAGTTAAACAACACGACATAATATAACGCGAACCATATAAGATTATGCTAGTAAATTCGGTTCTCTCTGTCATCCCCTCTGTCCTCTGCTTTCGAATATCACCACTATTCGAAAGCAGAGGACAGAGATATTTATATATTTCGAACATCAGTGTTTTCCACTGAAGGTTTTGATTACACTTATAAAGCTTGTAACGCATTAATATCCTGGATATCTGTAGATGACAATTTTCTACACTAAAATTATTTTTTTGGTTCCTTTTTATTTTATATCCAACAAGCAGGTGGTTCGCCTGATGGAAAGAGATAACTACCGCCTATAGACACTAAAGATGTTAAAAGTGTGTTGCTATTCCGGTTTACACTCCGAACAGGAACACGACAGCAACAAGCAACGATGCTGTTGCGGCAGGAAGGAAAGAAGGCAGAAAAAGCTAGGCGGTGGTAATGCTAAGCTAGCCCGATCGAGACGTCCCATAACTGCTCCTCCAATTTAGTAGTCATAATGTTAGTTAGGTACACGTATTAGGTTTCTCTCGCCTTTCACGAGATGCCTAGCTAGGCAGTTGATTTATTATTTAAAAGTGCCCTGGTTATTACAGGGGTTAAAGAGACGATTGGTATTTTCAACCGTCTTGCCAGAAGAAAGAGGTTATCAATTCAGCTGTGTGTTCTTTCTTATGTTTGTTACCTCAGAACTCGGTCATTTCTGTACCGATTTTGAAAGTTATTTTTTGTTTGGGAGAGTATATTTTTCGTGTGGTTCATTTTAATTTAGCGAAGACTAGCTGTGCCCGCGATTTCGTCCGCGCTGGATTGTTTTTAAAAAAAGTAGACTAAGTTACTCCTTATTACATCGGCTATCTACCAGTGAATGTCCCGTCAAGATCGGTCCAGCCATTCCAGAGATTAGTCGGAACAAACAAACAGACAGACAGACAGACAGACAAACAGACAAACAAAAATCGTAAAAACTGTTATTTTGGTATGTGTACCGTGTATACATCCATATGCATTTAGTTAAAACCGGTTATTTTAATATTACAAACAGACACTCCAATTTTATTTATTTGTATAGATCTAATGCAGGGTTTCGGAGATATAGGGAACGGGGAATCAGTTGCTGCAGTTTTACTGCACTAAAAATATATCTGTGTATTAAAAAAGATGAAATTAATTAAATTTGCTATGATCCGCGAACCTTTCTATGTGTTTTTCGCGATGGCACCAAAAAGAAAAACGTCGGTTTAATAAATGGATAAGACCGAAGGTCCGTTAAAAAGAAGACCCCCGCGCACAATTATCCGCCCACATCCACAACACTTTTACACCCACGTACCCATGCCGGCACCAAGCACAAAAGCACACAATTTATATACGTACTCAACGCACGTTTCACTTCGAAACCGAAGCATCTTTAGGAGAAACGAATACTACTTTACGCGAGAGAATACAATATTACTTACTCAAATCGTGTCAAATAGTACGAATTACATTAAAATCGGTTGATTAGTTCGGGGCTTATAAATAACGAACATTTTTGAAAAGTTTTTATTTTTTATATTTTTTCGATAAAACAATTAAGAACTAAAAATTACGTTGAATGTCATTCAAAAAGTCAAAATCGGCCATCATTTTAAAAATATACATCTTTTCGAAACTGAAAGTACTGCAATTTTTACAAACTTCAGATTTTGAAACTCCTTGAGCTCAAAAATCTATGATTAGGTAGTATGGTAGGTAGTTTTTGCTTTTTTGAACTTAAAATACCTCAATTTAGCGGGAAATTTTTGGAAAGGCCTGCAGGGTCAACCAGCTTATAGATTTTTTTATATAGAAATTGAAGACATAAGAACAATTGGGCCACCTGATGAGAAGCAGTCATCACTGCCCATGGGCTTCAGAAATAACAGAAGCTAGCCGCTAATGCGATGTCAACCTGTAAAAAAGCTGTTAATCTTCGTCTTAGAAAAATATAGGTCAAAGTTCATTGGAAACACCGTGTGAAGGAGATTGTTTCGAGTTGTTGTTCAGGCAAGGAACATGAAAAGTGAACAGTGGTAGATGACCAAGCTTCAAGATAGTGTGGATGAAATCTACGGTGTAAAATACGAAGGCGGAAAAAATTTACTCAAGGTGTAAAAAACGACCTACAAAAATTCTTACATTGCGTGCGCAAAGGCTAATAGAACAAAATAATGTTTGCGGTTTTTGAGGACTTATCACAACATCTACAAAAAAGTTCGTAATACCATACCATGTATCAAGCTATTATAATTATGTCAATAAACCTACTTTTTTATATTTAAAAAGTCAATAAAAGGTGAGTAGAAAGTAGACCACGTTTTTTTATCTTGTAGTATGAATAGGTACATGTTCAAACAAATACTTTGTATTCGAAAGTCTTTCAGTAAATAGTAGTTTTAACTTTTATATACATACTGACATAATATGTTCATGCAAAGATGTATTACGAATCACGCGATATGGGGTGAAATTATCCCCGTGTTGGTCCGGGCTCCTTTGAAGAATAGGCCAGCTGCCGTTCTGTCAGGCAGGTCGTAAAAGGCGACGATTGGCTATACGAGTCACTACCATCGTGGCTACTAGGTGGTAGAGTTCTGCATTGTCGCGCCCGGGTCTGGTACTATTGCCTTACCTATGTAGCGCGCCAGTGCTTGTCACTATCGTGTTCCGGTTTGGAGGGTAAGGTAGCCGGTAAACTTATGCATGTGGTATTAGAGTTCGCCACAAGATAGCAACGTAATCGGACCATTAACATCTTTGGTGTCTACAGGCGATGGTTGACTCTTACCATCAGGAGACCCATCTGCTTGTTTGCTATCTTATAAAAAAAGAACTGTCGGTTTCTCGCATCTTTGCATGTATCGCTATAAGCATTTTTTATAATAATTTTTATTTTGTATAACAGGAAATATATTTTTTATTTTATTTTTTTTTTTATTTTTTTTTTGTACTGTCCCTGGAAAAGTCATAGTTATTTTAATATTAAGACATTGAGGTCGTTATTTTTCTTTTCTTTTTTATTTCACACTATGTAAATATGTATATAAAATATTCAAAATGAAATAAAGATAAATTTCGTAAGCCTCGCATATTTGAACTATATCGTCATAATAAGAAATTATCTATGTTATTAGATAGTTGTTTCAAATCTGTTGGAAGGTGGGGAACTGGGGACGTTTCTTCCCATACCAGATAAGTAATTCTAATGAATCTATTAAAAATCAAATCGAATAATAATTTACCCGCATCCTACATACGTTTAGGTAACTTCATGTATAAGCCGTATTTTGATATTGACCTAAAGTATCGATGTATTGTATGCTATTTTATTTTGTTCCATGATAGAATAAAACAACATACTGACGATATAACTTGTTATGATTATGAAGGAGTATCATAGGTTCGTATTAACAAGTAACTAATGTTACTATTAAATTATTAAAACTATCGTGAGACATTGTTAACTATTAATTAAAATCGGCTTCACTCACGTTTAATCGGCATAGGTTCCGATTAGTTTCGGACCTATATGAGGTCCTTCCTCAGGCGAGTTAGACGTTCGCTCGGTAGCGTCTCGTCTGGAACTGCGGGCTACTAGCTCGTCGTGCGCGGTCCGTTGGGATCGGGGATGTGAAAAGCGCCGTCGGCGAAGATGGTTCACAACGTCTAGTTTGCGCGTTTAAATTACAGTTAGAATTTGAATGTGCACAAAATACCCTCACAATGTCTACCATAATATCATCTTCCGTGTTGTTCTTTTTCCGCGTTGCGTTTAACAACACGGGTTTCCAAGCAGGCGGCAGTGTCCATCCCCTATCTCTATTATAATTAGGACGACGGTCAGTCTCGATGGCCTCAATGAACTTACGCGACACAAAGCCCTTCTCGGGGCCAATACTTTTACCTTGTCGAACCTAATATAATGAATGTGATGTATCCGAATTGGGGGCATGTTCCGCCACTGCCCAGTTGATGTAGTCCATTTTGCGCACATTACGGATATGTTCGGCGAGCCTGATATTGAACCTATTGATATTCGGAACCTATGCCGATTAAATGTGAGTGTAGCCGTTTTTAATTAATAATGTTACTATTGTTTTTTATTTGATCATCAGTTATTACTTTTTGAGATATTGTAACACCTTTATGGTGTTACGTACAAACTGGCAGCTTTGTCTGCTTACGAATGTAGAATGCAATTGTTTAGAAAAAGCTATACGATAGAATAGGAGTCTTGTTTGTAATTTGACAAGGGATAGACGTCCCTCAAAAAATAAACGAAGATATATTACGAAAGTCTATTTATTAAAGCATCCCGAAGTATCTTGCTTCTCATCAGTACCTCGAGCAGCCAAGCGAGTATAAAGAAAGATTCCCTAGGAAAAGGGGATATTATTGGCAAAGTAACACGTCCGGCTGAAAGGTCGCTGGGCGGTGTTACAAGTTGGCGGAGGCGCCGTGCAGTCGCTGTGTGCAGTCGCTGTGGGAAGTCGCTGTGTGAAGCCGCTGTGTGAATTCGCTGCGGGAAGTCGCTGTGTGAAGTGGCTACGGGAAGTCACCACGTTCAGGCGCTACGCGCAATCACCACGCTAGAAAAAACCAGGAAAGCTAAGTATTGTGGTCAGAAGGTAAGAGTTAAGATGGAGGCCATCAAGCGCTTCAACGGAACGCAGAATTTGGCGTTCGCAGAGTTTATTAAAGATTTCAAAACGGTCGCGGCAATAAATAAATGGGACACAGAGAGCTTGCCTTTACTTCTGGGACAATATCTTGATGGTCCGGCGTTAGCATTTTACAAAATGATATATACCGACACGGCCAATTTCAATGAATTATGTATAAAAATTGAAAACGAATTCCCTATTTCGATAAATTATATGGAGCGATTTTATGTATCCAAACAGGGCCGCGATGAGGAACTACTAACCTATTTTTACAGACTCAGCGACATCGCAGCCAAAGCTGAAATTTCAGACGTAATTTTCATAAAACAATTCCTTAAAACGATATTACCCTCGTTAAAGGAAAAGTTTGGATTACAATTATATAAGTCACGAGAGGAGCTGCGTGACACGATAAGGCAGTATAACGAATTATTTGGAGGAAAACCGCATTCCACGGTTGACCTTCCATTGCAGCCACCAGTTGGGTTGCCGCTGAAATATCTGTATAGGGAGAAAACAAACGTCCTTCCTGGTGCGCCTGTGTGTTCACTACAAGAACATCAAAAACCGACGGAAGTTTTTCGTACGCCTCGATATAACAAAACAGCCTTATGTACACAAAGTTCTTTCAGAAGCTGTCCGAAGTCACAACAACACACGGATGGCGTGGGCCATCGCATCAACATGTGCGAAGCAGTTACGCCCGCACCACTTCAAGCCAAACAAGAGAAAAAAATATCAGGTGTAAAAAATCCATGTATTCGCTTATGTGTTAGGGGACAGGAATGTCTCGCTTTAATAGACACGGGGCAAGTGTCTCATGTATGTCCGCGAGTTTAGCAAAAAAATTAAATCTGCCGTATTGAACCAGTGTTCCATATAGCAGAGATAAAATTCAATCTGTTACAGGGTCCACACTAAAAGTCGTTGGTGAGGCGAGAGTAAATCTCATTAATGCAAGGGTCTTCCCCAACGACATGGTGATTGTAAATAATATTGGTTACGAAATGATCCTGGGGCAGGATTTCCTTAATAAATATGATGTAGTTATTTACTGTAAAAAGGGTTATTTGTGTATAGATAAAAAGTTTTTTGTAAATTTTAATTTAAATCGCTTTAGACAGTTTGCAAATAACAGAGATAGTTGCCATAACAACATGCGCAATTAATGTAATATTATAAAACGAGCTGACATAAAGTCTTCGTATTCATTGATTGCGATGTCAAATATAAATACGAAGGAAAATATAAAAACTAATATGTTTAATTTCAGAGAAAATAAGAGTTATCGCAATAATTCATACGAATTATGTAGAGGTAAAAATGAGATGAAAAAGGGGTGCGCGGACACGCGAAAGAGTGAAAATGTTGTTACAAAATGTGATGAAGGGTGTAGATTTGTGCCATTAGTTTGTCATTCATATAACACTAGCAAACAATCAACCACTAAAGTTTCACCATATATGATGATGTACGCTAGGGAACCGATGTTCCAAAGCGACATGGGGGTAAATAGGGATAGTCAAAACCGAGAAATAAATTATGCCGAGAGACATAATTTACAAGGTGCGTTAGTTCGGAAGGCAGTACAAAACATTAGGAGGGCACAAGTTAGGCAAAAGAGATATTTTGACAAAAGGGCTAAAGTAAAGGACTTTTCACCGGGACAATTAGTATTAGTTTATACACCAAGACGGGTGGACAATAGGAGTTTGAAATTATGTAGGTTATATAAAGGGCCGTTCAGAATAGTGGAAAGAATATCCAGTGTAAATTATGTAATTACGAAGTTAAGCAATAGGAGATATAGAGATATTGTACATATAAATAGGTTGAAAGCATTTCATGTACGTATGTAAGTAATATATAGTGTACTTATAGTCATTCATTGTAATAAATAATTGTTACATGTTAGACCATTACTTTTGTTTGGGCTTATATATGAGAATACTAATATTTGTATTTGTTTCATGTAATATGATGGGGCTCAACCAATGCTGTGATGATGGACCGAAGCTAAAAAGAAAAAAGATGACCAAAAGAAAATTAAATCAAGAAATGTCATATTTCCAATAGCAATGTATTCCTCTCAAGCACTTCTGTTCAATAATAAAGTCTTATGGGGGTATAATGTATACTAGGGACAGAGCCGCCTTAGTATGAGGTCGAAAGAGTCAGTATAGGTTAAGGGTTGAAAGTCTTTTGAAGGGGAGTTGAACTTTGTAGTACGACATAGTCGACACAAAGGATATCTGTATAGGATATACATGAACTCGGATAGTTTTGGGAGACATTATAATGATGGTATTGATATGGTTCAGAGTAAGGAATATTTATGATCGTGGTCTATATATTGGGGCGAGCTCGATGTTGAGAGGAAGTAATACTTCAATCTTTTTTCTTTTGGTCCACCAAAGAAAAGAAGTTTGAATTGTTATGCCTTTCCATCTCTTATTATCTCTTATACAGCTAGAGCCCTTCAGGCTAAAATGTAATAAAATAAAAAATGTTTGCGGTAGGATAAGTTAGGTGAGGGGACTGTGGTCTGTCTTTTAGAGGGGTTTTGGGAGACCAAAGTTTGTGCCATGGTGTGGTAGTAATGGTCAGAACCACACATGGGGCAAACTATCTTTTAGGAAAAGACAGTCCCACCAAAATGTACCTTCCCCTCGTAGGTAGGGCAATCAGGATAGGGATAGGTAGGCCATATGAAGGGAGACAAATGCCCCACCAGTTTCAGCTGCTCCCACCTTGGGGGGTAGCTGATGTAACACCTTTATGGTGTTACGTACAAACTGGCAGCTTTGTCTGCTTTCGAATGTAGAATGCAATTGTTTAGAAAAAGCTATACGATAGAATAGGAGTCTTGTTTGTAATTTGACAAGGGATAGACGTCCCTCAAAAAATAAACGAAGATATATTACGAAAGTCTATTTATTAAAGCATCCCGAAGTATCTTGCTTCTCATCAGTACCTCGAGCAGCCAAGCGAGTATAAAGAAAGATTCCCTAGGAAAAGGGGATATTATTGGCAAAGTAACACGTCCGGCCGAAAGGTCGCTGGGCGGTGTTACAATATCATGAATATACAAATGTTTTGAAAACAAGATACCTACTTAAAATATAAGTAACATAGCGCCGTGACTTGATTATTACACTACGCAACGCGCAGTGGGCATTGATTAGCTTTTGAAGACTTGGTTATTGAGTTAAGTGGAAGCGGGTTGGTACACTATAATTAATTTTTAAATCTTTTCCCCTTATGAAACACGAAAAAAGCTGCAAGCAATACAAACTGAAAAAAACGGACCTAATATCTGAATTAAGCCCTATGAGATACTTTGTCTTTACTGCCAAATTAATTTTTAGTATCACTTGGAATTTAGGGGCCCACCTGCCTGTAGGGTAATACATAACTGTTTACAATAATAGCTGGAGCTTAAAAACGAAGACTGATTTTGTGATACCAAAAGATAACAATACAAGGTTAAACGGGTAAAGGAAAGATCTCCAAGCAAGATAAGTTTTGGCCTTTTGAACATAGATCCGACTGAAGTTTCTTTTGAAGTTATATCGTAGGGGCAACTTAGAATTGGCTTTCTTAATTATTTCCTTGACGCTTTGAAAATGTTGTTAAACAAGGAATGGTCAATCTTATATTTACCATGGTAATGGTTAGTTTTGAGTTGCTTTCAAGTTGATTGTAAATGGATGTCTAGGAAAATTGTTAGTAGTTCATTGAGATCAATAAACTCAGAAATAACTAACGCCTTAAGACAGTCTGGGTCACCGTAATGCATTTAAGTACTAGTTTGTAGGGCCATTCCCCATTGTCTGTATGTATGTCCGGGATAAACTCAAAAAGTACTGCATATATTTACTTCAAATATTACTAACAGGACGGGTCAACATATAGGCTACATATTATGACGCTATGCGCGGCGATGGCGGCAATATATATATATATATATATATATATATATATATATATATATATATATATATATATATATATATATATATATATATATATATATATATATATATATATATATATATATATATATATATATTCTATTTATATATGTGTTTTCTATGTATTAGTATCGTTGACTAACACCCACATATAATAAACACCCACAACCGGAAATACAAACATTTATGCTCATCACACAAATGCTTGTCCCCGTCGGGGATAATGCTTGTCCCCGTCGGGGATCGAACCCGAGCCTCGTTGATTGCGTAGTCAGGGTCTCTAAACACTCGACCAACGGGACGGTCATCATAATCGTAATACGATTAAGATTATTCACTAATTCGTTCGAAACAAAATAATTTCATTCATACTTCGACGCTATACATTACTACTGACTGCCAAATCATCATATTTGTTTTATACCAAATAGTTCAATTTAATCTGAATTTACGGTACAGTGTAGCCCGTCCTTTGATTTCGTGCCACTATCAGAGGAGTAGACATTCTTTTTTTAATGGCAGTAATTACGATTTAAGTATTCTATTGTTAAATTGTTATGACATAACTCAGCAATATTGATTACTAGTCTTAACTAGTAAATAAAATCACGAAGCATTTTTTTTTTCTTTTTATAATAAAAATCCAACGCGTTTACATATTTAAGAAACCCAAATTTTGAAAAATCTCACGTGAGATTGGGGGATGGGGGAGGGGGTTGAATAAAATCTCACGACATCTCACCAAGGGGGGAGGGAGGGACAGCAAATTTGAAAAAAAACACCTCACGTAATTTATGGACGCCCCCTAATTAATGAATATCCATAAAATAATTACACATGTGTAACCGTATTACGGTACCAAATAACACCTTTAATTATCCGACAGGGTTTTCTTTACACACCGTATATATAATTATTATCACATTAAACTTTTTCAACAGACTAGTTTGTTTATTATTTTCGAGTTATTTTCGGTATACACAATGACACTGAAAACTGGTATACACTTACACACATAAGTCTGATCTGGCCGGTAGATGTTCACGTCATTACTTTTAGTATCGATGGTAAGTGAGTAAATGCCCTTATTTTCACTCGGCGTTTGCACTGTTGCTTGTGGTGGAGTTTGGTCACATTTCACTGGCTGTCCAGAAGTGGAGGTAATGCTTACTACTATTATAAATAAAAGTTCTTTATACCTGAAAATTGAAAGGAAAGTCAATATTAAAATCTTAGGCTCCACGGGCAGTTTTCCCTTAGCAGGAATCCGCTCGAGATAGCTGCCGCAGACCATCACGCTACACGCTATTTATCGTTCACTACCGGTCCGCGGTTTCACCCGCATAGTCTTTGTTGCCGTGGGAATATCGGAAAGGTTTATATACTAAAATCTTCCTCAAGAATCAATCTATCTATTAAAAAAAACCGCATCAAAATCCGTTGCGTAGTTTTAAAGATTTAAGCATACATAGGGTTATAGGGACAGACAGAGAAAGCGACTTTGTTTTATACTATGTAGTGATTACTCAACTTGGATTCCCCATTAATCATTGCTTTTGCTATTATGTTAATAGAATTATTAAAAAAATAAATAAATCGCTACAGTTTAGCTTTATAGTGCGGTAAATAGCGGCGGTTTGACCCTACACGCGGTGGTCGATTTTTTCCGCTTGTAAACTTTGACGGGAAAACGTGTAGTAGCAGTATACTACATACACAGACCATATAAATACTAATAGATACGGCATTGGGAAGGAAACCTGCAGTCGCTGCGCATAGAAGCAAACGCTCTTATCGCTGTCAAAAATGTCATACATTTGTAGATATATTATATCTTGAAAAAATATAAATAAACCATTATTTATATGCCGTATTATCATACCGAAT
Organism: Apodemia mormo; assembly: GCA_036924255.1. NCBI lineage: Eukaryota > Metazoa > Arthropoda > Insecta > Lepidoptera > Riodinidae > Apodemia > Apodemia mormo. The sequence goes on from JAUPFN010000021.1 coordinate 12,442,620, forward strand.
GCGATGACAATTTATAGTTTACTAGCTGACCCGGCAAACGTTGTTCTGCCTTTTTAACTACTCCTATTTTTTCTATATTTCCTCACCTTTTAAACCTTCCCTGGACTTCAACAATTAATTCAAAACCAAAATTAGCCAAATCGGTTCAGCCGTTCTTGAGTTTTAGCGAGACTAACGAACAGCAATTGATTTTTATATATATAGAAGATAACACGCTATCATAAAATTGCTAATTTGAACAATACTAATACAACGGAATAATAATACAACGGAAGAACCAATCGTGTAGCTCTAACCTTAGGCCGTGAAAACAGAGTGCTAAGTGTGAGTTTTTCTTTTTGCATTCGATCATGAGCGCGTTTGCTAGGAAGTTTTAGCTCGAGGGCTCGAGTTTACTAGGAATTTGTATGTGATTTGTACAGCGCCACCTAGTGGTAAACTGGTTTCTCACGTTTACCACTAGGTGGCGCTGTACAAATCACATACAAATTCCTAATAAACTCGAAACGCGCTCACGATCGAATGCGAAAAGAAAAACTCACACTTAGCACTCAGATCGCCGCATGTAGCGTCACTCCGCCGGTATTTACCGCTCTTAAATATAAATCATAAAATAGAAAAAAAGACCAGGCCGTTGAGTTTCTTCCGCCGAATCTTTTAAGTGTGTGGCCGCGTTCCGATCCGGTAGTAATTCTAAAAATTATACAATGTTTTAAATGTACTATTTACTATGTTTTTATTTTTTATTTTTTATGTTATAAGATAGCAAACAAGCAGATGGGTCTCCTGATGAAAGAGAACCATCGCCTGATATATATAATGATAATTTTTAATTATTTGCATACTAAATAATGGTAGAATTATGTTGGTAACTTAATTAATTTTTAACAACTTGTAAACCCATATTCTTGCAAATAAATATTTTCTTTCTTCTTTTCTTTCTTTCAGTCTACACGATATAATAGCGTTTTTTCTATTTTTTAATAATTTTGTTAACAATGAGTGTTAGTTTTTTATAGCATAAGATAGCAAATAAGCAGATGGGTCTCCTGATGGAAAGAGTCAATCATCGCCTATAGACACCAAAGAACATCTTTGTTGAACAAATGGTGCTTGCTATCTTGTGGCGAGGTCTAATGTCAGTGACTAGCACTGACGTTATTGCGGCAGGAATATGTAAAGTGGTGGTACCTGGGCGAGAATGCAGAACTCTACCACCTAGTAGCCACGATGGTAGTGACTCGTATAGCCAATCGGTTGCCTTTTACGACCTGCCTGGCAGAACGGTAGTTGGCCTTTTGTCCAAAAGAGCACGGGACCAACACGGGGAAAAACATGACATAATATTACAATTTTTGCACGATATAATATAGCTATGAGCGTTTGATAGTTAGGAGCTTTGCAAAACGGTGGGGCGGAGCAGTCATTTCGACCGCAAAGAAATAAAGACCGCGACTGCCCGCTAATGGCCGCGGCTGCCCTCACTACAAATATGTCATGCCGCCAGTGTCCGCCGGGCACCTGCGGCGCGGTCTTTTGCCGTCTATGTACGTTAGTAGTATAGGATTTTCGTTAGTTCTTTCGACCTTTCGTTCGCGGTGAAATTGACCGGCCTGGCCCGCCCGGCAGTGTGCGCCGTGCCTTATAAGCATTTGCACATATGAGCGGCTTCACGTTCCCCGTCCAACACCGTGTCTATTAGTATTTGTGTGGTCTGTGCATGACACCGATACCACAAAACAAATAAATACAGAAGTCAGTCTCATATATGTACTTCACTTTTTATACCTGCGCTCGGGGGTCGCGCTAGGGTTATCAATTGTTTTTTTTATATCATAAAATAACAAACAAGCAGATGGGTCTGCTGATGGAAAGAGTCAACCATTGCCTATAGACACCAAAGATGTTAATGGTGCGTTGCTATATTGTGGCGAGGTCTAATGCCACATGCATAAGTTTACCGGCTACCTTACCCTCTAAACCGGAACACGACAGCGACAAGCACTGACGCTATTGCGGCAGGAATAGGTAAGGCGGTGGTACCAGACCCGGGCGAGACAATGCAGAACTCTACCACCTAGTAGCCATGATGGTAGTGACTCGATAGCCAATCGGTCGCCTTTTACGACCTGCCTGGCAGAACGGCAGTTGGCCTATTCTTCAAAGGAGGCCGGGACCAACTCGGCGGCAATTTGCCTTATGTATAAAAACTTGTAGTGGCACTCGTAACTAGGTGTTTGATTTATTGTTAAAAATGAAACAAGAAGAACAGAAATGTAAACAAATAAGAACTAAAATATTTTAATGTTATGTTATACTTATTACAAATTTTCTACACAAAAAAAAATTCACTGACGCGTGTCTCAAGCGAGTAGCACTCGCGTAGCTTGCACCATTACCAACCATTCTGTGACACCGCGTCCGTGAGAGGTGGCTATGTGCGCGTTGCTCGATCGCTTTTTTTAGGGTTCCGAAGTAAACTTGGAACACTTATAGTTTCCCTATGTCCGTCCGTCCGTCCGTCCGCACGATAGCTCAGAAATCCTTATTACTAGAAAGCTGTAATTTGGCACGAATATACGTATTAGTCACGTCAACAAAGTTGTAACATAAAATCTTGAAAAATATTTTTTTTCAGTGTAGCACCCCTACATGTAAAGTGGGAATGTTAAAATTTTCTCTCACGAATCCCATTGTGTGGAGTATCGTTAGGTAATTTTTTTTTAATTAGGTTTGTGAAAACAAGTTTTCGATTAAAGGACTCCTTAACGGTAATTCTTGTTAGAGTCAAGTATCCCCTCCTCTGCAAGCTAAAAGGTTGATTTTAAGGGTGGGAAAAAAATCGTGGTAAGTAGTTAAAAGGAAATATATTACGGCTTAGAAGGCTTCATATGTTATTGAGTAATAGTTGACCAACTTACAAAAGATACTTAGGGAAGTGTTTATGGGCGGTGAACCTGTGGTGCGGATATATATTATTAGTCATTGACGTTAAATAGCTTAAATGTTCGTAGTATGAAACCTAAAAAGCCCTCTTCTTAGTCTGCATTATTGTGATGGGCAACTTCAGAAACTTATATTGCGTGCAGATATATATTATTAGTCATTGATGTTATATAGCTTAAATGTTCATAGTTTGAAACTTTAAAAACCCTCTTCTTAGTCTGCATTATTGTGATGGGCAACTTCAGAAACTTATATTGCGTGTGATAAGACAAGCACTTTACCCATTTTATTGTATTTAGGTTGACTTCTACTTGTATTTGTTTTGTGCCGATACGCACCGTGTTACATTATTCATCCGACAGTTAAAAACCGGTGATTTGTTTCCCAAGTGAGTCGTTGTAAAACTCTATCACTATGAAATTACGATGGTAATCTAAGTTTTTTTTAGACTTTGTTCGTCTTTTACTAATTGCCTGCAGAAATGGTCTAGGACAAGATACGCAAAGAGAGTTATTGATACATTGCTGAAGGTCAATATATTTTTCATGGCCAGGAACAATATGGATATATCACTGTGAGCAAGGATACGATAAAGGATGTACTTTTATTAAGTACCGACTATTAATCTTACTTCTCTAAATGTCAGTCTCATCTGCCCCCCAAGACAAGTGGCATCAACGCTAGGAGAATAGAAAACAAAATGTATGGATTTGACATAAGCTGTTGATACGAGCGTAAACGAATTTGTAATTGGTAGCCAAGTGTCATTCGTGAAACGAAACGTTATATTGTATCGATCATTTTTGATCAATTTCATACAAAACCTTAGCCAAGTGGCACTTTTGACAAGCAAAATTGGTGATCCAATGATTAGCGAACGCTAGAACCCTGTAAATTACGCTAAAAATGGCGGATAATCACTATTATTTAATCAGCTGTTCTAAATCGTGGATAATATCTGTTAGAATTTTTGATAATTTTAAAGTAAAATGAACGCAAATTGCCATAATTTAAGAGTCCTAACCTAACTAGGGGGTTTTCAATACATTTTCTTTTTTTAAGTCGCAGACGCCTTTGTAATGGATTTCGGTTTTCATCCCCTAACTCCACGGGGAATTAACTCAGAGCAAAGTGACCTTGACAAAAGTTGGTGTCCCTTACCCCCTCCACGTAATGGTGCAACAAAAAAGGGGTGTTATATAGGGTTGAAATTTTCCATCAAAATTTTTCTGTCCTGCGCACGCTCTGACCGCCAACCGAGCTCTCTGTTCATTCTAATATAACGCATTGGCGTCATTTCGACCAAATTGGTAGCCAAGTGGATTATGGCTTGTTTAACGTTCGTTCCATACGAACTTTACGAATTATATCGAATATTGTCTCTGAATTGAATATAATAAAAATAAGAACAGAGTCGCTATATCTGATTCAATTTTGATTGTATGTACCGCGTGAGTGCGAATAAGATAAAATATACTATCTTTTCTTCTTAATTACTGTCATGCCGTAAGTTTCTATATAGCTAACATGTTTATTGAACTCTGTCAGTACTACGGACTACCAATTTAAAGAGTTATAAAATTAAATACTGTCACCAAGATTTATGTATTTATCTTCATTGCTATCAAATTTGATTGTTTTAACATATTTTAAGTAAATCCTCTTTACCTACCTTACAAATGAACGTAGAATTGTGCAAAATGTTATCGATAGTCACATTTTAAAACTTATGTTTCAGATTTATGAAAGCTGATGATAAATTTATTATTAAAAATGAACAAAAATATGCAAAACTGAACATATAAAACTTCTTTTTTACGTATTTTTTGGCATACATATTTACAGAAATGTAAAATTGATCGAAATCTATTGCTACACTGAAAAATAAACTATCTTTCTTTGTTTCATTAAATTTACAAAATACAAGGGTTGTAACAAGAATATAGTGTTTATAACTTGAACTTATAGTGTCTGTAAAATATTTAAAGACGAAATATTATATTTATCATCATTAAGACATTGTCAGCATTTTGCAAACCTATCACTACTTACAATGTGTCTAGGCAGTTCGTTAGAAGCGAACAATTGGGTAAACGAGTCACTAGTATTGTGGCTTCTAAGTGGTAGGGTTCTGCATTGTCTCGCCCGGGTCTAATACCACTGACCCACCTATTTCTGTAGCAATAGCAACAGTGCTTGTTACTGTCGTGTTCCGGTTTGGAGGGTAAGGTAGCCGGTAAATGTATGCATGTGACATTAATACCCCCCCCCCCCGCCACAAGGATATCAAAGCACCATTAATAATGTGCCACCAAAAGCCTTCTTAATTTGCGTTAATTTTACTTTAAAATGGCTTCTAAGTGGTAGGGTTCTGCATTGTCTCGCCCGGGTCTAATACCACTGACCCACCTATTTCTGTAGCAATAGCAACAGTGCTTGTTACTGTCGTGTTCCGGTTTGGAGGGTAAGGTAGCCGGTAAATGTATGCATGTGACATTAATACCCCCCCCCCCGCCACAAGGATATCAAAGCACCATTAATAATGTGCCACCAAAAGCCTTCTTAATTTGCGTTAATTTTACTTTAAAATTATCAAAAATTCTCACAGATGTTATCCACGCTTTAGAACAGCTGATTGAATAATAGTGATCAACCGCCATTTTAAGCGTAATCTGCAGGGTTCTAGCGTTCGCTGATTATCGAATAATTCGCTACTATTTTGCTTGTCAAAAGTGCCACTTGGCTACGGTCTTGTACGAAAATTGACAAAAATGATCGATGCAATATAACGTTTCGTTTCACGAATGACACTTGGCTACCAATTACAAATTCGTTTACGCTCGTGTCAACAGCTTATGACAAATCCATAAATTTCTCTTTCTATTGTACTAACGTTGATGCCACATCTTGGGGGGCAAGTCTTTTTTGCTTTTAATGCACTTTTCATATAAATAAAACTTATAACCTCGGTGAAAATAATACTTCAAAGTGACGTTTACCGTCAATTCAGAGACAATATTCGATATAATTCGTAAAGTTCGTATGGAACGAACGTTGAACAAGCCATGATCCACTTGGCTACCAATTTGGCCTAAATATCGCCAAAGCGTAATATTTGAATAGTTACTGAGCGTTTGCCACTTGTCTAGGGGGGCTGGTAGGGTTCCTTTTGCGAACGAGGTCAGGGCGACCGCGTGATTTCGGGATTAGGGATAGCAATAAATATAGATGAATATTATTATAGGCACAATATTATGCTATGGTATAGTCTTAATATTTCACTAATATTTAGTATTTAGGGAGTTATAGCTACTTTTATGTCTCTATCACGTCGTGAAGTTGCATGTTTTTTGTCACTGTTATATCATGCGTGATATATCGCGACCGTTATATTTTGTTAGTGACGATTATTGTGTCAGTAGGTACATTTTATTCCGTCTATTTCATGTCGCAATGTAAATGATTTGATATAATTTATGAAATATGAAAAAATTGGCGTGATAGTAAATCAAACTATTTAAAAATGTCAAGCGGATGTTAAGAACCTGCTAAGTCGTCAAAAATCCATATTATGACTTAGCCAAGCAATGGCCAAGTACCTACTTATTAGGTTAACTTTTATCGAAAGTATCGTGCTAAGGAACGTCTACTTAATGGGATTTCGTTGGCTAAGCTGTTGCTACGGCTAAGCCAGTGCTTAGCAACCACAATTTATCTTGGCCTTAGAGTTATCTATACGATTACAATTTATAAGTTTAGTAAAGTGAAATAAGATTGAAGGGTGAAGACTCTCACCGTCTCACGTTATTTTAGCTATATAAACAATTTCAAGTACCTAGTTAAATAAAAACTTTACCCTGTTTAAAATAAAACTTATTTTCATTTGAAGTTTTTGTGACGCAACGTTATTTACTGAAGCGAGTTAAATAAAATCAGACCAATTATAGCCTAATAGTGTTAAAAATAAGATGTAGTTTTACTTAAACAAATCCTCTCTTCTAGCTCGTGGCACGTTGTGGCTCAAATGTTGTTGCTTTGTCTCCTTCGCACTATGGAATTCTGCGAATTATAAGCTTAAGTAGTAGCTTGGTCCGCATGAAATGAAATCACGCTAGCGTTATACCTATACAACAGACAGTTTCGAAGCATATAACTGGTGTGACACGTGAATTACCTATGTTACAAGTTACAACGAGTGCAAGTGATATATCCAGTGATTCGTGAAATGTGCCTTACGCCTTACGGCTTGCCTACTAATATTATAGATGCGAAAGTTTGTGTATATGTGTGTGGCTGCGTTCCGATCCGATGGTAATTATAACAAAATGTCGACTCGTCAAAGTGCCTGTTAAGGTTTATGTCCACGTTGGCACGGTTTATATAATAGTAACTATTGTAAACTACCTAAATTTCTTATTATTGGATACTAGCTGCGCCCGCGACTTCGTATGCGTGGAAAGATTTCTAAAATAAGAGTCCCTGGATTTCACTCGTATAGTTCTTGTTTCCGTGAGATTTCCGGGATAAAAACTGTCCTATGTCCTTTCTCGGGTTTCAAACTATCTTTTTACCAAATTTCATCCAAATCGGTTCAGTGGCTTAGGCGTGAAGAAGAGGCAGACAGACAGACAGCGTTACTTTCGAATTCATAAATATTAATTCATAAATATGGATGTATCTAAGATGCAAATGGTTGAGAGTGTCATATGATCAACCCCCAATTCACGTTACCCCCATACGTCTATCGAGTGAAAGTGTTTAGGGTTCTTATATACATAAATCCGATACTATTTCGCTTCCCGTTACGACGCGACGCGTCATAATGTGTAAGAAAATGTGTAAGAGTCGAAAATGATTCGATTTGATTGACGTTTTGCTAAGTGAATCGGACCCTAGAGACTTAGATGAGAAAACCTTATGTTAAGTCTACAGATGCTTACAATATTTTAAACCGTTTTACCTAGCTTTACAAAATATCCCAGTTTTTGATTAAGCGCCTGTATTAAAAATTAACGCAATACAGTATTATGCAAAACATTTCATTTATTATTCTCAGGCTTTTGAAAACCAGTAATATTTATGTAAATTAAATAATACTATTTTGCTTCTTCTTTCCTAGAATTACTTAACGAACAAACTACGCCAAGAAAAATACTTTTAAGCTGAAAGTTTAGTACGAAGTTTTAAATGGTTGTTTAAATATTCATTACCTACTCTTTTATGTTGTCGATTTATCAAGTGGTAGAAAGTGGTCAATATTCTGGCAGCAGTAGTTCAGCAGCGTTCTTGTTTGGAGAATTATAAAGATGGTACATTAAAAGATTATGTACTTACATTTCTACTTAATGACTAGTAAAGCACCATTTACATTTAAGGTTTCTATAGGTAACGGTGATTGATATCATTCCATCAGATCCATGAATCACCGTAACATTTTAATAAATAATTCAAATATATTTTGCCATATTATTATACTAATAAGATAACCAAATTTTGCTTCTTTTTGAACTGACTTCCCAAAAGGAGGAGGTTATTATTAGTACAAACCACCGATTAAACCATTGATATAAAAAACCCTAGATGCACAGTCCCGAACAAAACTAACACTCAAAAGTGTCGCTAAGTAGTTATAGATATGGCAAAAAAATATGTCTTTGCATATTCAACCTTAAGTGCAAGACTTATAGTTGTTTTTACAAAGCATTGTACGAAAAGAAATAAAATTGACAATGTCGCGACCAACGCGATTCTATTTGAAATGAGCGTAGAATTTAACACAAGCAAATAATTTGCTTACTTTGGGGTTAGATCAGTAAGTGTAATTTGTCCCGTGAATATTTATTATTTATTAATTATTATTATTATTCAATGCTTTGTTTAGAAGTGGTACAAGAATTTACATTTAACTAGCTGAGCCGGCGTATTTTATTCCGCCGGAGGCACCGGTTACACCACACACACACACCGGTGCGAGTGGGGGTGTTTAATGCAGGTGATTAGTATTAAGCCAAAGAGAAGTGTAGACAGCCATTAATTCGTGCGAGTGATTAGTATACAACATCTATTCACTTTCCTATGCTGATTACTAATCACTCGCACTAATCAACGGCTGTCTACACTAACTTTTTTTTCTTAATACATACTAAGAACCTGCATTAAACAATTGCATTCGCACTTATATAATAAAAAGTATCTTCACGCCCATATCCCCGAAGGGGTAGGCAGAGGTACAACAAGTGCACCCACGATTGGCCGAAGATACTTGGTCCCACAAATGTGATAGGTGGCACGCCTATCGCCAACCGGGCGATACCACTTACAAAATGTAAACGGGGCCTAAAGTCATGAATGGGCTGAAAGTTCTAGTTTTCAACAAAATTATAAATATAAATAAAATCAAATCAAATATTTTAGTGATGTGCCAGCAAGATAATTTTTTTTCGAACATTTTTTAAATTAATTAATTACATATTTTAATACTTAATATTCTATTCCGGACGAAGGCAAATCTAATCTAAATCTAATCTATGCAGCTGCCCACTCCTGGAATTTGTTTATCTCTCTACTAACTATCTATTGTTGTAGATATAAAATATAATAACATCAAAATATAGTCTTAAAATGTTACGGTTGCCCCCCCCCCCCCCCCCTGGCCCATAACCTGGGTACACCCATGAATGTACCTATTCATAAGTGGTACAGTAATAGGTACTTCGTTGATTACTGCAGAATTTTATTCATGAAAAAGGTATCTTGTTTGATAACAAATTTGTTTCTCGCTTAAAATTTACTAATGATTTAAAGAAACAGCTTAGACTGAACAAATAACTCTCAAATTTGATTCATAAAATAGATTATATTTAGAAGTTTAGCTTCAAGAGTAACTTTACTTACATGATTCAGCAATAAGAATCCAGCAGACAATAACTTCAGCACTTTCGCTCGTCCAGCTGACACTTAAACTTTTTGAATATAAATTTTAGTATCCATAAATTACAGGTTTTTGAATTTATTTCAATTCTTGAATCCGATTAGGTTATCGTTGCTTCAACTAAACTGTTTGAGAGCGACGACGCGGCGAGACATTGGACGCTTGCCAAGTTTGCCAACTCCAGAAAAGAATTAAAGAATTCTCACATCAACCGAACCTAATGTTGATATTTAATTTGGAATGAATTTAAACTAGGTTGTACTATTTTTCAGTCAACTTTTAAAAATGTGAAAGTTTAACGAGCGCGTAAAAAACGAGCATTTTAAATTACTTTAATATTTGCATTGATATAAAATACCCAAGATACACAGTTCCGAACAAAACTGACACTTAAAACTGTCGCTAATTCAGTCTAAAAAATTTATAGTTATGGCACAAACGTGTTTTTGCATATTCAACCTTAAACGCAACATTTAAACTCATTTTTAAAAAACAATGCACAAAAAGCAATAAAATTTTTGACTTAAGTTAGCCGGTAGGACAAGGCACATGTGGAGTCGAATATAAATATTTTTATGCATTGAGGTAGTATTTTAAGGGTTTGTAAAATTTACATAAAAAAAAACTTGTCGAAAATCTGTTTTTGCTTAGAACATTTATATATCAATAAAACAAATAATGACCATTAAAATGATTTATTTATATTTCAAACGTTATAGGTTATTGGTTCTATTACACAGAACCTAAACATATAAGCAAAGTGTGGGTTTATAGCCATGTAGTATTTGGCGCTTGATATTGATACATTTAGTTTGCATAGTCTAATAGATTTAGAATATACTGAAATAGGAAATTTACTGCAATGGTGACTATGACTACGTTATAAAATTCATAGATTCTTACATGATAACAGACACGATTTTTTTTTCAGACTTATTATGTAATTTATCGACAACATAGTAAGGAAACGCATTAATTTCCTAGAAATAACTTTAGCTTTTCGTAGAATTCTCGTTTTGAATTAGATTTCAGTTTTTCTGTTTTTTTTGCAGTATTATGTAAACGAACATTTGTTTAGTTATAGTATCTGCAGACGTACGAGCGAATACTGCCCATAGACATTTGAACAATAGGTTAGTTAATAATGCGATGTCGGCTTCTGAAAATTTTATTGACCCTCGTATAAAAAATTCCAATAAAACAATTTAGAGCTAAAAATTGTGTTCAATGTTATTCGGGAGATCAAACTCGTTGATGATTTTGAAAAAATATACATCTTTTCAAATACTGAATAACTAAGTATCATTTTAAAAAAAACTTTGGATTTTTGAACTTTTTTAATTCAATAGTCTATGCTTAGGCATAGTTTTTTTCTTTGAGGTTAAAATACTTAAATTTAGCGGGAAGTTTCAGATGGCCTGTAGGGTCAACCAGCTCACAGATTTTTTTAATATAGTTACATTAGTTGGTTACATAGGTGTGTTACATACACAGAAATCCTAATAGATACGTATATTTAGTTTGGAGTATAGTTTAGTACATATAATATTATTGCCAAAGGTAATTTTAGATTAGATATTTCCTGTTAATTGTAAATTTCTTTTATAATTACGTTAGTTTTTTCGATAGGTGTGTTACTAATAGGTATTTTTAGTTTGTGGTATAGTTAGTTATGATATTAGGTATAGAAAATTTAGAAGTTATAGGAAGTTCAGGTCTTACGCTTTTTACTTACATTTTAATACCAAAAATGTCGTATATAAATAATTAAGATGAATATGTAAATATTATTTTTAACGTACTAGCGGCCCACCCGGCAATGTAGAGATTTTTTAATAAAACAAAGAAAGGTTAAATAAGTTCTAAAGTAAATATGCGCGAGCAAAGCCGCGGGTAACAGCTAGTATGCAAATAAAACAACTCGTACATATAAACAGTCACTTAAAATTTATACGAGACTAGCTGCAGATCTCTGCATTAGGATAAAAGTATTCTATGTGCTATTCCAGGTCATCTTATATCCGAGTCCCAATCCAAATTGGTACAGCAATTTTTTACGTGATTGATTATTAAACATCCAAACATACAAACTTTAACATTTATAATATGTATAGTATAAGATATCCGCAATCAAAAAAAAACAATTTATTAAAAAAAAATTAAATCAAAAAATAAACATTCTTAATGCAACCTGTGCCTTCCACTTAAGAAAGCGTTATCAACAACACGTGTAAACAGAACAAAATTCGATGCTACTTATGATTTGCTATTGTTATATTAAAAGTTTCGTAATATATCTCCAAAGTTCATCGTAAGAATCACAATTATATATTGTTATTTTATATTCGTACATACAAATAGAATAAAAAGAATCACCTAACTTGGTCCTCAAAATAAGTAATCAATAATCAAACATTTTAAAATCGTCAAATTGATGTCCTCTTTTCTTTTGGCAGTTGGTTAACAATTGTAAAATGTATTCAAAATTATTAATGAAAAAAATTAATCTTATTAAAAAAATTAACTTATTAATGAAAAAAAAAATCGATTCCACTAATAATAACAGGATCAATTTGTATTATTCGACTAAATTAAAAGAAGGTTGTAATGCACTGTCCTTTTACTGAAAAAGTGACCATTGAATTTTTGTCGTATTATATTTGGAGCGTCGAGTACATTTTTAAGAAAAATAAAATGAAAATCATACATTACACCTTATATTTAGTAATATAAACGACAAAAATAAATCGATAAACTCTTATACTTACCGAAAATACAATGTCTTATATTTTTTTAACGTTCATGATGTTGTATTTTACAATTTATCAGAGAACAATTCTGTATTTTTGACGCGTGGGCTGTGACGTGAGCGACGGGCTTCTATTTGAAGTGAGTGCACAATTTTAAATTGTGCACTCATTCTTAGAGGACGTTTTTGAGACACTGATTGTGTATCTTGGGTTTTTATATATCAACTAGCTGACACAGCAAACGTTGTTTTGCCATATAAATTATTTCTAAGAAAAAATGTTAAGGGTGGACAACCCTTATCACTAAGGGGTATGAAAAATAGATGTTGGCCGATTCTCAGATCTACTCAATATGCTCACAAAACTTCATGAGAATCGGTCACGCCGTTTCGGAGGAGTACGGGAACGAACATTGTGACACGAGAATTTTATATATAAGAAGATGAATGTTTGTATTTTTATAATATATAATTATTTAATTTTTTTGTCAATGTCATCGACCAACCTATATGCGCCTTCCAGATCGGGTAAGGAATCAGTAATCAGAAATAATTTATTCAATAAAACTTTTTACAAGTTATTTTGACACGTCAACATATTTTTTTTTTGTTTACTTATTATTGTACATAAAATTCTAATAAAAATTTGCCTCGCTCGGAAATTAGTCCCGGGATCTGACCCGGAGTAGCCTAACGATGCAATTATCTCCCCTTCCTATACAAATTCATTTTCCATCGGCATACTAAATTTTAGTGCAAGATATGAGCTATAACAGTCATGAATTGGAAGAGGATAATTTGATGCCTTATGAATTATTAATAGCAAACGTACTGCGCGGTCGATTGCCGATTCAACTGTTCAGTTGTTAGAATAAACATGCATGTTCCAATACTATAGATATCATATAACAGTGAATCATATCTGATGGTAATATGCTATGAAATTTATACGTACTAATATTGCAAAGACTAAATATTTGTTTGTTTGCGTAAGCTAAACAAGATGTTTTTATCAAGTTAACCTTTATGGCCAAGTAATTTTTAAACTATACGAAGGTTCCAAACTTCTTAAAATATTATTAGATAATTAATTGACTGATTATTTTTGTTTATTAGAAATTGATGAGTAAATTTCTTTAGAAAATTAGAATTTTATTGTAATTTTAAGCTATTGCATAGCTTCTATCGCGGGCCTTGAGCGTGGAGACCGAATCCAGAAATTCCGTAACGAAAAAACCTAACACCCCCCACTCCGACCGGCACAGCGGTGATACTTTTTAGTTTTTCCATCTATCGATAAATACCAGAACTTTTAATGACTTTTTGAAATATCACGCTTGTCTCTTTAGTTCAGCAACCCGCCTTAGGTGGCATTGGTTGTATTGGAAAACTACCGTAATCAGCTGTTTGTGAGAAAGTATGTAGGTGTATAGGTATTTATCATCTACGTACAACAGTGAATATCTGTACTCGTATAATTTGTGTACAAAGTGTTTTACATATGAATATTTTTTATCGGTCACCACGCTCAAAGTGTAACTTGAATTAATATCAAAGAAAAAAAAAATACTGCATAAATAAAATAAACATATAATTGCAATTGCATAATTTGATAAAAAATGCTAAGCAATAGCTTTACCGCGGCAGTCTCCGAGTGCAACACGTATTTTTTTTTATATTATAAGATAGCAAACAAGCAGATGGGTCTCCTGATGGAAAAAGTCACCATGAAAAAATGTTTAAAATGTAAAGGAGATTATTTTGAAAAGCAATAAACATAATATTTTGGTTATAACATGTTGTTTTTTTAAGTTACGCAAAATTTGATCAAAAATGTGGTAGATAATTTTATCTATTACATTTTTGATCTTGATTAGATTTATAGTATAAAATAAATTCATTAAATAAAATTTAGGACTTAGGTAAAATAAGTTGTGATGCCTTTTCAGTTTTTTATTATTGTAATAATGTTATCAGTTTAATTAGTTGATTATATAAACGGTTATTTGGATATCAAAAATGTAATAATAATATAGATTAAATTAATTTAATTGAATAAATTCTAGGACTTAGGAAAAATTAATTGCAATGTCTTTCAGTTTATGTGTACGATTGTTATTAATAATTAAATTAAATATAAAGTAGTTTATAAGTATATTTAAGAATTTAGTATGGCTATTATAACGATACTAGGTAAATATTGCATGCCAACTAAGGCCAAAATTTGACACAACTTATAAAAAAGATGAACACCTTTGTTACAATATTTGAGGCGATTAATAAATGATTATGATGATATATTCAACACTCTTTATCGTCGGCACTTGGTGAAACTTCATATTCATACAATATTTTATATCGATAACACTTGTACTGTTTCACAATAAACTTTTATATATATTATCCGACCGGTTTCGCTTATATAAGCATCACCAGGGCAATTACAAGTTTAAACTAAAAAACAAAACAACATCTAACCGTTCTGATTTAACATTTTATAGTATGACTTGTAATTGCCCTGGTGATGCTTATATAAGCGAAACCGGTCGGATAATATATATAAAAGTTTATTGTGAAACAGTACAAGTGTTATCGATATAAAATATTGTATGATTATGATGATAATGATAAGAAAACTTATTGGCTCAATTTAGAAATTCCTTGATCTATAGAAAATTAACTAGAAATTACTTATGTGTTATATGTTTCCTATTTTTTTATATTAGAAAATAACAAACAAGCAGAATGAAGAATTATATTTATGACGCGTTGCCACACAGAAGCGACTTGTTTATACTTTGAGCCTTTTCATATGACGGTAAGGCGGTGGTTTGTTTTTTAATTAAAAGGCCTGGATTAACACATGCGACTAGTTTATATTTTGAGCCTTTTCATATGAAGATGAGGCGGTGGTCTGTTATTAAAATGGCCTGGATTAATACGGGCGATTTTTTATATTTTGAGCCTTTTCATATGAAGGTAAGGCGGTGGTCTGTTCTTTAAAAGGCCTGGATTAATACGGGCGACTTGTTCATATTTTGAGCCTTTTCATATGAAGGTAAGGCGGTGGTCTGTTCTTTTAAAGGCTGGATTGACTAAGCGACTTGTTTATATTTTGAGCCTTTTCATATGAAGATTAGGCTGTGGTCTGTTCTTTTAAAGGGCTGGATTGACCAAGCGACTTGTTTATATATTGAGCCTTTTCATATGAAGGTAAGGCGGTGGTCTGTTCTTTAAAAGCCTGGATTAACACGGGCGAATTGTTTATATTTTGAGGTATTTCATATAAAAGTAAGGCAGTCGTCTGTTCTTCAAAAGGTCTTAATTAACTCGGGCATCTTGTTTATATTTAAAGCCTTTGGGTGTAAAGATAAGGCGGCGTTCTGTTCTTCAAAATGCCTAGATTAACACGGGCGACTTGTTTATGTTAAAAATTATCACCTTGTTAGTTATATGCATGATGCAAAGGTGAGCACGCTGAATATATTTTGTTCGGAAGTAATTAAGTGTGCTGCTGAATATGTTTCAGGATTGTAATCAACAATCAACGATCGTTAAATGAGATATTCATTTATTCGTAAAAATAATTATTAATACTAGCGATTACCTGCGGTCATTAAATTACTACACTAGATAGTTTTGATGTAACTTTGTAACTTGTTAGTTTTAACTTGTATAATATTGCCTGTACTTTAAACGAGTTTACGCCGTGTTGGTCCCGGCCTCCTTTGAAGAATAGGCCAACTGCCGTTCTGCCAGGCAGGTCGTAAAAGGCGACCGATTGGCTATGCGAGTCACTAACATCGTGGCTACTAGATGGTAGAGTTTTGCATTGTCTCGCCCAGGTCTGGTACCACCGCCTTACCTATTCCTGCCGCAATAGCGTCAGTGCTTGTCGCTGTCGTGTTCCGGTTTGTAGGGTAAGGTAGCCAGTAAACTTATGCATGTGGTATTAGACCTTGCCACAAGATAGCAACGCACCATTAACATCTTTGGTGTCTATAGGCGATGGTTGACTCTTTCCATCAGGAGACCCATCTGCGTGTTTGCTATCTTATGAATATAAAAAAAGAGTAAGTCTTGTATATTTGTATGTAAATGGTTTCCCTGTTCTCAGTTCATACTAATATTATTAATGCGAAAGTTACTCTGTTTCTGTGTCTGTGTGTGATGATATCACGGCTAAACCGCTGGACCGATTGTAATGAAATGTCATATAGCGATAATTTAAAGCCTTGCGATAAACATATGCTAGTTTTCCAACTTATTTTGCAATTATCCATACTTCCATACTAATATTATAAACTAGCTGTGCCCGCAAATTTCTTCGCGTGGAAAAATTACGAAAATAAAAGTCCCGGGGTGTTACCCATATGTTCCC
Source organism: Apodemia mormo (assembly GCA_036924255.1). NCBI lineage: Eukaryota > Metazoa > Arthropoda > Insecta > Lepidoptera > Riodinidae > Apodemia > Apodemia mormo. Next base: position 12,459,627 of record JAUPFN010000021.1, read on the forward strand.
GTTCCCGTGGGATTTCCGGGATAAAAACTAACCTCTGTCCTTTCTCGGGTTTCAAACTATCTTTGTACAAAATTTCATCCAAATCGGTTTAGTGGCTTAGGCGTGGAGAAGAGACAGACAGAACTACTTTCGCATAATACACAGGTATAATACTAGCTGACCCGGCAAACGTTGTTCTGCCAACTTAGTGTCTACTTTTCCGTTTTTTTATCTAAATTTTTTCACCTTTTAAACCTAACCTGAACCTCCATGAATATTTTAAAAAAATATATATATATATATATATATATATATATATATATATATATATATATATATATATATATATATATATATATATATATATATATATATACTAGCTGTGCCCGCGACTTCGTACGCGTGGAAAAAATTCTAAAATAAAAACCCGCATAGTTCCCGTTCCCGTGGGATTTCTGGGATAAGAACTATCCTATGTCCTTTCTTGGGTCTCAAACTATATTTGTACCAGATTATATCCAAATCGGTTCAGTGGTTTGGCCGTGAAAGCGTAACAGACAGACAGACAGAGTTACTTTCGTATTTATAATATTAGTATGGATAGTATGGACTAGTATGGATAGGTTAGTACGGATGTGAAACTATATCCGCTGTTACTTTTTCACAGCTAAGCCACTGAACCGATTTTGATGAAACATGACATGGAGATTTTTGAAGATCTGGGGTTAAACGACTATTTTTTAAATCAACCCCTAAGGGGGTAAAAGTTTTTAAAAAAACTATATCGAAGACATGATAATCTACTCGCGGGCGAAGCTGCGCAGGTCAGTTAGTATCCTATGAATAAAAATATGAGCTTTCTGTATTTTTTTGTTCATATAAACTTTAACTGTATCCAATTGTATACTTTTTTAGTCTGCGCAATTTTCGTAAAAAGGGGTACAAAGTTGTCACTTTACATATTAATATATCCATGGGCGACCCAGTTTCCTGGCCAGGGGGGGGGCAACCGTAACATTTTAAGATCCAGGTTCTGGGCCAAGGGGAGACAACCGTAACATTTTAAGACCCAGGATCTGGGCCAGGGGGGAGGGGGGGGGGCAACCGTAACTTTTTAACACCCAGGATCTGGGCCAGGCGGGGGGGCAACCGTAACATTTTAAGACCCAGGTTCTGGGCCAGGGGGGGCAACCGTAACATTTTAATCCTATATTTTTATGTTATTATATTTTTATATACAACAGTCTATAGATAGTAGAGGGGTAATCAAATTCCAAGGGGGGGGCAGCTGCCTCTCCCTGTCCCCACCTCGGTATGCCCATGAATATATCTATATATTCTTCAGTAAAAAATGTGTGTTAGTAAAAGCTCAATGACGAAAGTGCATTAAAAGCACTGTGAAATAAAATCAGAAGTTACTATACACGTAGGTAAATAAATAACTGTTCTTTATATGCAAAATAAAGGTCCATAAGCATCTAAGAGCAGCAGTTATATTATAAAATAATAGATCATTATTCTTATACTTTATCGCGATGCTGGCGAAGTTTGCTCTAAATTCGAAAATAAAAATACTGAATTATGGAAATTGTTCTCCAAACGCTATCTGTTGCGGTGAAGAGCCTTAAAAACTTTATTCGTAAAAGGCAAGTTGTTATAAAAAAATGTACTTCTTTTATCCCGTCCGGGCTCCCTTTGAAATAGACCATCTGCTTTTCTGCCAGGCAGTTCGTAAAAGGCGAACCAAGAGTAGACCTAGCTTTTCTCTCACTGACGCTAGTCAGTTATTGTGATGTATGAGAGTTTGCCGACGTTTTTTTTTTGCCACCATCAGCATCTACGGTCGAGCGACCCTTTGTAAATCCAAATTGTTTAGATTGAAACAGTTCAAATTTGTTTAAATGTTTTAACATTTGATTAAGAATTATTTGTTCAAAAATTTTACAGAACGGCAGAACCGAGATTTTTCATAATATAAATCACCGATTCCTGCTTTTAAAAATTCCTGCAGTTGCCCATTCACTAAAACCTCTGCGTTTGCTTTCAGATATAGATTTTGGTGTAAATATTTGCCTATATTCTGTATATATCAAATTAAAAAATGTATCATATAAATTATAAATTATTTTAATATTGCTATATTTAAAACTATGTTATCTATACAAGCAGCACTAGAGGCAGTTATTCTAGTTGGTTCATAGAAAATGTTGTGCAAATTATAAGATTTGAATAGATTAATAAACTTATGTGATAAAGAAGATTGTTCTAAAATATTAATGTTAAAATCTCCACAGATAACAATGTTCATCTTTGAATTTGAGGCTTTATACATAACCTCCTCTTGTTAGAAAACTACTAAACCTCTGTGGTCTAGTGGTCCAGCGTTGGCGTTTACCACTTGAGGTCTCGGGTTCGATTCCCGGGTCGGGCACATAATAAGTGTTTTTTTCAGTTTTTCTGAGAAACACAAAGTTGTCCCGGATTGGAAAGTGCCCGGTTGTCGATAGGCTTGCCACCTATCACATTTGTGGGCCCAAGTATCTTCGGCTAATCGTGGGTGCACTTGTTGCACTTCTGCCGGGGTAGGCAGAGGTGCAACAAGTGCACCGGGGATATGGGCGTGAAGATACTTTTAAAAGACTACATTAGTTAGCGGACCGCTGTTACCAGCGCAGTGATCATACATTTTGAATATCACTACACTAATTACGTTGAGGTTTACTGTGCAGTTAGACTAGCAAAAAGCAGAGCTTTGTAGGGGCTCGCAAAGTTATACTATCTAGTAATATTGTTAGAAAAGTATTTTTATGAGAATTACATCTTTTAATGTATAGACTTTATTTATAATAATAAAGTCTATAAGTCTTTTAATGTATAGAAAAATAATAGTAGTTTGTTCACCAAGGCGAGAAAATGACAGATACCTTACGAGAGTGTAGTTTGAGCCCCGATGCGCAGCTGAGGGCCTCAATACACTCAAGTTAGGTATCGCATTTTCTCCCGAGTGATACATACTGCTTTATACTACACCAATGAGGAAAATAAAAACATTTTAGTTAAAATTTATATTAAAATTATTACAATTATTGAAACTCCATAAATTCTTCATATGTTTTGTTGTACTTATGCTTGGACTTTTCTGGCAAAAGGTTTAAAATGACTGTTTGAGCAGCTTCTTTTAATTCAGGGGGCGTAAATAAATCTTCATTCTCGCTACTAGACATATACATCAGAACAGAATGTAAGAAGAAGATACAATAAAAAGAAAATTCGCGCGTACAATCGTTTTTTTTAATATTGAGGAGGCAAATGAAATAAAGCACATACTGCCAAGTTTCCTTAGTAAATGTTAGTGGCCAGTAACATTTTGATGTGCTTCGAGATACAAACTTATGAATTTAAAAAAGTTAAAGGAGGCGAGAAATCCCATACATTTTTGCCGCCCGCATATTGGTTCGCTTGGAATTAGGTAGGTACTTTCTTCTCGTTTTTCAAGTAAGAACTAATGTGCTTTCCGAATAGATGTAGTATAAATAATAAAGTATTTCATCTCTCGCATTGTATATCTGTTTTGTTAGCCAGCCAGCCAGCCAGCCCCCCCCCCCCTCTCTATTTTTATGGTAGATAACATATCTAGACATGAATTTAAACTACTACGTCGAAGCACAAACCTAAAAGTCCGATAGTTTTTGAGTAAAATGTACCACAAAAGTGCATAGAAAGTGGCCTAGTGTAGGGCTCGCTTCGCTCGCCCTAATAATATTCCCTTTTTAATATATTTTTATGGAGACCATTAACTATCGTGTCTAATATGTTGAGTCTTTTGGCAGTCAACTTGTATATAAATATTATTTAACTTGTACGATTCGACCATCTACAACCAACCCCCTCGAACGACCAAGGCAATATTTATTCATAAAACTTAGTATTTATTATCAAAGCCACTGTACTTTGCAATAATGTGAATCTTTGAATAAACGGGGCTAAGTTTAAGATGTTTATTTAGGAAGTCCGCTTATTTAAGAGTTAATTAACAGACCCATTGCTTGAGCTGTAATGGTGTGTTGTGGGCATAATGTGTCTTTATATAAGTCTTATACAGCTACTCACTATTATAATTCCGAAGTGAAGGGACTACGGCTTATAAATGATTGTAGGTTTGTAGGACTATGGTGGATTTATAATAGTAAAATGGGAATTATAAACAAACATTAAAGGAGACGGGCGCTTAAGGTTTTATCTCACTAAACTCTACAATATATATTTGTTTATTTTGCATTATTTGTTTATATACTCTATTACTTTTTAGGATGTTAATGCAATCCTTTTTTTATACTACATTATAGCAAACAAGCAGTTGTGTCTTCTGATGGAAAGAGTCAACCATCGTCTGTAGACACCAAAGGTGTTAATAGTGCGTTGCTATCTTGTGGCGAGGTCTAAAGCTACATGTATAAGTTTACCGGCTACCTTACCCTCTAAACCGAAACACGATAGTGACAAACACTGACACTATTGCGGCAGGAATAGTTAAGGCGGTGGTACCAGACTGGGGCGAGACAATGCCCGAACTCTACCACCTAATAGTCACTATGGTAGTGACTCGTATAGCTAATCGGTCACCTTTTACGACCTGCCTGACAGAGCAGTAGTTGGCCTATTCTTCAAAGGAGGCCAGGACCAACACGGGAACAAACACCAATCCTGTCTTATATATACGTATACGACTATGTGGGGATACGGGTATAGAATGCGCTGACGCAGACCTCGCAAGTAGGGCATTGTGAGACGCGATTTGTCCGCGCGCCCTCAAGTCATATACCAGTCAGATGTTGCAGATATTGCAGCCACCAGAGTAGTGGAGGATTTCTGAACAATAATGCGGACGAAACTGCAACTGTCATCTCACACTTGTAGCAGAGTAACAACAGAATTCTAAAGATGATAAACAGTATAATGGATTCATCCTTTATAGGCAGGTTTATGCGTCTGCATGTGAAGGGTGTTTGTTAAAGAAACACATGCACACTCATCATCACATCATGCACAAATTCAATTATTTGAAACACATTTTATTTGGAAAAGTTTTAATTTATGTGAAATTTAAATTTAAATACTATTTATTAACATAGACCATAAGAAAACATGTTACAAACATTATGGGCCTCAATTGCCTGAATTAAATGATTTTTATTTTATTCTTTATTTATTTGTTTATTATTTCCTTCCATTTGGATTTGGCCCTTTTAAGAGTATTAAATTACTGATTACAATATTTGTTTATTTCATACCACCGCCTTACCTGTTTCGACTGCAATAGTATTAATGCTAGTCATTGTCATGTTCCAGTTTGGAGGGTTAAATAGCCGGTAGGTTTATGCATGTGGCATTTATATTCTGGCACACGCACCATTAATATCTTTGGTGTATATATGCGATGGTTTTTCTTTCCATCAGGAAAGCCATCTGCCTGTTTGGAGAACTTTTTTATGTTTAAGAAAAAGCTTAGAAAAAGAAAAAAATCCTCATAAATTAAAAGTGCATGCACAGATTGTTAAATAAACCGGAACACGACAATGTCATGCATTGACGCTATTCGACACGTTACTTCGAAAAAACAACAATAATCCTAACCCACTAATCGCAGCTGCGACGGACTATGAGACTGTAGCCGGCGCGGATGTGATTCATAGACTCAGGAGGCCCCGCCATGTATTTGCCTATCCCAATGACGACCCCGACATAAACACACACAACACGACACTGTCATCGCCGGTCTCGACGACGAAGACTTCTGTATCGCCCGCGCTTAATGTGGGGCGCCAATGCCACAACTTCGCCCAACATATTTAGTCCGAACGCCACACTAAGCCGAGGTTCGGTCTCACAGGAGACAATCCTTAGCGTAGGCGTTTGTAACCCCAATTTTAATTTAAACCCTGACTGATCACTCTGCTCGCCCCAAAAGCCCGGTGACACAGTAACAATCCATAAGGTCAACTGTAATGGCCATTTTGAACGTAAGGAGGTGTTACCAAATACCCGGATGAGACGTTGCGGAACTCTACTACCTAGTAGTCACGATGGTAGTGACACATATATGCAATGGGTCGCCTTTTACGACCTGTCTGATAGAAGGGCAGTTGGTCTATTCTTCAAAGGTGACCGAACCAACACGGGAAAAATACAAAAATTAAAATTCTATGCACAACAATAGTAATTGTTGAAACTTCAGGGAAAACTAGATGATTAATATAATATTATGTTTTCAATCAAAAATAACAAGATTCAAGCGTTGCCTTTGAACTCAGCGTTAATATACAGTTTAGACCAGTGATTCCCAAAGTGGTCTATATTGACCCCTAGGGGTCTATGACAACCTGCAAGGGGTCTACGTCAGCGAAAAAAAATTTGGGGGTTCATGAAATGAAAATGAGTGTCCACGATAGTGGATCTCAACACATACACTGATTGTACCTATTTACTTACATCATACTATCTTATAATATCAAAACATATACATTATTTATAAAAGTACCTATGAAGTAAAAAAAATATTATATATGTTTATAAAATTGTGTAAGTTGTAGGATGTTGGTATTCGCTTTGTGATCGCAATATATTTTGAACTTGTAAAAACCTGAGAGTCACAGTCTCAGAGCTTCGCTACCTTGCACTGACTTGTTCAATTCTTCACTCTATAAATACGAATGTGAGACAAATACGTTTATTCGTTTCCTGAATCTTGAAAAGGAAAGTGCTGAAAAAATATTAAAAAAAATATATACAGATAGTATATCACACAAATTATAGTGAGTCAGTGTTATTTTGTTTGAGAGTGCTGGAGAAAAGTAAGTACATTATTTTTTATTAAATTTTAGTTTTGTACTCATAGTTAGCAAAGATAGATAAATTACGCCAATCACGACTTTAGTTATTAGTAGTTTATTATTCAATCATGCAAAATTACACGAGTACTCCTCAATAGTTTCTTTTTGAAAGTTTTAGCAATTGTTATTATAATTACAGTGCAATCTCTGTAATTCGAGCTAATTGTTGCAAGAAGTATGTTGCAAGAAGTTCAAGTTATGGAATTTTTTCGGAAAAATCAAAAAATATTTTTAATATACAGCTGCTGGATTTTCTGTCCTATTTAAATAATTTAATTTTGCCCACAGATGACTGATGCCATGTCCGAATCTAAAAAAATGTAGACAGTACAGTGTTGATTATTTGAAATTTGGCTTCATTCCATCATTGTCGGACAAAAAATTGCCTATATGTGCCTTTCATGCAACAAAGTTTTGGGCAATGACGCTATGAAACCATCTAAACCGCAAGATCATCTGAGAAGATGCCACCCTGATAAAACAGAGAAAGATTTGAAATACTTTCAAACACTCGAAGATAAACTTCAGAAGAGACCTACACTGGACAGAATGTTCGCTTCAACGTCACAAAAAAATGATGATGGTTTGCGGGCACCTTACAATATCTCGTTACTTATAGCAAAATCCGGAAAACCGCATATTATCGGAGATAAGTTAATTTTGCTAGCCGTTGAAGAGGTTTTAAAAACTGTTTTACACAAACCTGCATCTGATATCATTAAAAGAATTCCCTTAAGCAATAATACTGTTGAAAGTCGTATTGATGAAATGAGTTCTGATATAGAAAGCTTCTTATGTAATTATTTGCAAACGACCCATTTCTCTATACAACTGGCCGAGTCAACTTTACCTGATAATGCAGATAAAACCTGAAATTTTATTTTGAGTAGTTTTATTTTAAATTCAATTAATAAATGTATAAATTAACATGTGTTTTTACTTTAAGTTTTAACACTAAACTTCGCTACAGTTAGAAATTTACAGGAAATCAATATCAGGTAAGTAGGGGGTCTACCCAACACGGAAAATCATGGCAAGGGGTCTACGACACAAAAAAGTTTGGGGAACTCTGGTTTAGACTATTGACGTTGATACCTATATCAAACTATCTTAGAACTAAATTTTCTCCAAATCGGTTCAGTGGTTTAGGCGAGAAGAATAGACAGACAAACAGACAGACTTACTTTCGCATTTATAATATTAGTACGGATTTTTAATACAGCATTCTTGAATCCGATTATTTTTCATCAAGGTGTATAATTTCGTCAAAGTTATTTTGCGACACAAAACTAACTACACACGCTAATATCTGATATACTGTGTATTAGTTAAAAATATGAACATAAGACACACAAAAACACATTTCAATTTAAAGCTTGTTTATCCAAAATCAAGTTCGTAGCCGCAGAGTATACAGAATAAATTCTTAGTGCGCTGTCACTGTATATAGTTTGTGCTGTCCAAGTGCGAACTGTTTCAATATGAAACGTGACTTGGAATGAAAACAAACGCCGTCCTTTGCTAGGATTGGTTTTGCTACAGATAAAAAATATCAATTTTATGTTGTATACTGACTTCTGAAATTAATAACAAATACCATTGATATAAAAAACCCTAGATGCACAGTCCCGAACAAAACTGACACTCAAAAGTGTCCCTAATTTTATTTAAGTAGTTATAGATATGGCAAAAACATATGTCTTTGCATATTCAACCTTGCGTGCACGACTTATAGTTGTTTTTACAAAGCAATGTATGAAAAGAAATAAAATTGACAGTGTTGCGACTGACGTGATTCTATTTGAAATGAGTGCACAATTTAAAATTGTGCACTCATTTTTGGAGGACGTTTTTGACACACTGAATGTGTATCTTGGGTTTTTTATGTCAATGACAAATACCTTAAAATTGTTATGCGAGTCACATTGTGAGAGATACGTTAGAAAAAATGATCCTACTAGGCTTGAATGTGAATGAACTCTTAACAGTGAGAGTATGGTGGGTACAACCATGAAGGTATCGGTGGAGTTAGCACTCATATTAATCAATTGAAACAAATATTTATCTTCGTCTAAGAGGTCTCACCATCTCTTTTTAAAAAGCTATGTTAGAAAGAGAAGATTAGATCTCAGAAGATGACAGCAGTATTTAACATTTGGTTTCAGGTAGGTATTTGAGGTATTGCCTCCAGATATAATACAGCTTCATGGGTACAACCGACGAAAAGACTATAGACTTACATTAAATGAACGAAAAACGGAGTTTATGATCCAGAAGAATCTGAGAGTTGAGAGCCAGTAGAACTTCATAATCAACATGACCACCATGATGTTCAAGAGAACGGAGACATCAGAGCATCACATGGTTAAGAACATCGCCCCCTGGCAAGCTCGCCTGTCGGATGCGAAGCCATAATCACCGTCTTAGTCCGCTGATCGCCCTCGCCAGGCCTCCCCAACGGGGTCTTACTTGGTGGGACTGATTGCATGAGATGGCGTAAAGAAGGAAGGGAAAACAGACCCACATGGATTATACCTACCGAACATGACAACCATTGATTAAGACATCACATTTGATCAACCCAAGGAGTGGAAACATCCATTAACAAGGACCAAATCGTATTCACGGAAGACTCCAAGGTCGGGAGGTCCATTCCCCCAAACCTTTTCCACCATCGCCTTGCTGTGATGAGAGAGTATCTACACGTGGAGATTATCAGTTTGACATGTACGTGTCTAATATTTTTGCAATTAGTTGATGTTTGAGTATGATGATCTAAGCGTCCAAGTACGTGTTCTTAATTTCGTGAGTTTAAGTATGTTTGTATATTTGTATGTTTGTATATTTTATATATTTGTCCACATGTTTCTCGGGAAAAAGTTTGGAAAATCCAAAAGTGCACGCCGCAGCGTTTTGTTTCTTTAAATTATTTATTATAAAAAAAACAGATCTGAATGAAGTGATTTTCAATAGGGATCTATTCTGAGTGGATTAGATAATATTGATAATAAAATAAAGTGAAGTCATAAAGCCAATCAACCTATTTCGTGTTTACAGACATAAGATAATCAACTGACGGCCATCAAAATTTTTTTTCAACGAGATTTTTTAGAGTAATTGACTCTCTTCAAAGGCTTAAAGTTATACAGAATTCGAAGAATTAAGGTTTTTCTTTATAATGCAGAACTCTACCACTAGGTGGTAGAGTTCTGCATTGCCTCGTCCGGGTCTGGTACCACCGCCTTGCCTATACCTGCCGCAATAGCGTCAGTGCTTGTCGCTGTCGTGTTCCGGTTTGGAGGGTAAGGTAACCGGTTAACTTATGCATGTGGCATTAGACCTCGCCACAAGATAGCAACGCACCATTAACACCTTTGGTGTCTATAGGCGATGGTTGACTCTTTCCATCAGGAGACCCATCTGCTTGTTTGCTATCTTATTAAAAGCAAAAAAAATAATCATATACTTTTTATATTAAATTAGTGTATGAATTTAATACTGACTGCGATTGAAGTTGGTTGAGTCATACATTTTCCTTCAACCGATAATAATAATTATAATGGACCATTTGCCGTAGTGCCAAGCAGTTGGAATAAGGCAAACGAGTGGTCAGTGGTTATACGAGCCACTACCATCGTGACGACTAGGTGGTAAAGTTCTTATCGTCGCGCTCGGGTCTGGTACCATTACCACCTTACTTATTCCTGCCGCAAAAGTATCAGAGCTTGTCACTGTCGTATTCCAGTTCATTAAAACAACGCAGCATATAGATCTTTGGTGTTTATAGGCGAATGTTATCTCTTTTCATTAGGAGATCCATCTGTTTGCTGTATTATGATATAAAATAGGGGCCCTGTGTCCGGACCAACACGAGGGACTATATCCGTACCGTAAACTTGTTTACTGTCAAATGCTATAAAAATTACAAACCACTTTATTAGCAATTTGCTTTCCCACGTTTGTTTATTTCGCAGCTGTTATTGGAAGCAATAACGCGAGTAATAGACAACAGGAAACGGATATGGGGCTTCGCATCGAACCGCACTAACTTGCGATTTTAAAGTTTTCCAATAAAATGTCGGACACGACCGATTTACGGACGGTCTATTCTAACTTAATATAGTTGAACGTAACTTTTTAAATAAACTAAGTTTACTTGTTCAGAGTATAAATTATATTCAAACTAGATGACCCAGCAAATGTTGTTTTGACATACAAATTAATATTTTGTTGGGGTACTTGAAAGGGGGGAGTGTTGATTGAGACAGAAACTATCCTATTTTTTAAGTTGTGCCAAACAGTTGATATCTACAAAGTTTCATTGAAATCGGTTTAGTAGTTTCAGAGTCGGATGACGATATGTCATATATATGTCATCTCAATCTGATGGATCCGCCAAATACCAGCTGGAGACGCTCGAGGCGATAGAGAGGCGTGCCAAGAGGCTCATAAACGACGATGATCTGGTAGGCAAAAAACTCCAGAGCCTCACTCATCGCCGCAGAGTGGCTAGTTTATCCGTTTTTTATCGGATACATTTTGGAGAGTGTGCTGCGGAATTGCGCCATCCCCGTTTTTCTATCGATCGTCGAGGTGCACAGATACTAGGCATCGCCATATGGTGGACGTTCCATGTACCCGAACAAAGCGGCTCGATTCGACATTCTTCATCCGAACCGCAAGGGACTGGAATATACAACCTAAGTCTGTGTTCCCCGACGGGTACAACCTGGGGATCTTTAAGAGAAGAGTGAACAAGTACTTTCTAGGCTAGCGCGTTCCATCTTAGGGCGCATTTTAGCTTACCATCAGGCGAGATCGTGGTCAAGCGCTTCCCATTTGATAGTAAAAAAAGAGTCCATCACGGACAAACAACGTGACACTGACACGTAATTTATATATGAGACCTAGCTGAACTGGCAAACGTTGTTTTGCCCTATAAATTATTTCAACATTAGATATTTGGAGGTTGGACCCCTTTACAATTGTAGGGGAGCCGTTAAATGAGGACTTACTCGAGCGTCGTAGGGACCTATTGGATTTTGTGGATTTTATGATAAGGAAAATAAAAGGTTATACACGTTGGCTGGTAAAAAACTGTATATATTACACAAGCTGTGTCCGCGACCGTCCGCGTGGAAAAATTTCTAAAAAAGCAGTTACTACTCTCGTGTTGGTCCGGCTCCTTTGAAGAATAGGCCAACTGCTGTTCTGTCAGGCAGGTCGTAAAGGCCGACTGATTGGCTATATAGGAGATTTTGAGAAACTTTGAAAAAACCCCACAAAAGGTTTTGGTGACGGTATTTTTTTAATTTAACTTCCAGATTTATGTACCGATTGAGTACAAAAACTTATCAGCTCTTTTGCTCAAAAAATTACGTCTAATGCATAAATTGCATCAAAATCGGTTTATCCCTTTGGGAGTAATCGTTGACAATAAATTAAAAAAATGTTTTTTCAAAATTACTTCGAATTTTTCAACCAATAATTTTTAGATATTCTACGATATTTTAGTACTAAAAAAACTACAACGAATGCCGTTTCAAAAACCAAAATCGAATCAATTTTTTAATAAGTTACAGCTTTTCAAATATTAACATCACATTGGTATATTACCAATTTAGTTAAAAATCTTATCAGCTTTTCCCTTTAAAACCTGCGTCAAATACCGTTAGTATTTGACGCAGTTTTTTATCAAAATCGGTCAATTTGTTTGGGATTTATCAATGACGAAAATGTTTAAAAAAATGTTTTTTGACACTGCGTCGAAATTTTTCAACCTATCGATTATTAGCTAAAGCAATATTTAAATCTTCGTTTCCAAAATATACAGCGTTTTAAATATCAATATACTGCCATTTTTAATAAAATAGATGTTTGAACCGAAAAAATATATGCTTATAGTTTTCACTCTTTTGAGCTTAAAGTAGCTTAATTTAGCGGGCAGTTTCAAGGATGGCCGGTTGCAGAGTCAACCGTTTACAGATTTTTTCTCTTGTAATAAGATTCCAATAATTATTATGTTTATACAGCTTCGCGTTTTGTAAGTTTTGACTAAGTATATGTATTAAATAATTCCCCTTCCTCACATTTTGTATAAAACTATTTAACAAACATTTTGCGTCCTACACATCCAATTTTATTTCTAACTCGTTCCCTTTATCATAAATAAAACAAAAGGTCAATTTTATAACAAAAAGAAAAATCTTTGCTTGTTTTCAAAATAGGAAAATGTACACCAGTTTGAAGAGTTCATGACTTCCGCAGTGTTCCTTTTTAATTCGTACCTACTTGCTATTAAAATATCCGTTGAATTCTAATACAGGCATAATGTACATTAAAATATTGTTACGTCCTTCGGGTTCGTAAATGTAAGAAAACACCACTTATATTAAATCCGTGTATTTACACAACACAACACAACGTAATACTAAAATACAGTTTACACCCTAATCACTCGCTGTACTATCACTGAACTTAGAACACTACACAATAAAACACTTCTCGCTTCGCACTGATCACTTGATGTATCGCTCTCGATCGTTTGATAAAAACTGCCTTGTGTTTATCAACACCTCTGTATTTATAGGCAGGGTAAAGTCCTAGCTGGATCCAGAAAAATCCAAATTTATCGGGAAACAATGAATCACTTCTTATCGTAAACATGTTATGAGTCATAAATCCTAGTACACGCTACTTTCAACCCACAAAGTCCATTATGGCATAGCCCAGGTCAACTATTTGTTTGTCAAAAGGTTATCTAAGGTGCTATCTCTTTCTTTTATTTCTAGATAGTTAGCGCGCGCGCTCCAACTCTACACGCTTCTAGATTATACGTAACACTACCCCCCTCTTAGTTATGCTCGTCCCGAACATCATTACTTCCATTATAGATGGCTAATCGATCAACATGAACAATCTTCATGGTCCCTCTTGGTTACTTCTGCACTCGGTAGGTTACATCATTGATCCGTGTGATTACTTTGTATGGCCCATCCCAACGTCGCTGTAACTTAGGTGATTTTCCTTTTCGTCGAACCGGATTATGTAGCCAAACAAGAGATCCTTCCTGAAAACCTCGATGATTGGCGTTTCGGTCGTATCTGGTCTTCATCCGCTGACTTGATTCCAATGAATTTTCACTTATTAACGAGTGTATATCGCGTAACCTCACACGAATGTCTTCAACATGTTCCGGTATACTTAACTGGGTCTATGCATTCGGTGGCGGGCCTCCAGTCATTAAGTCTGCTGGTATACGTAACTGTCTGCCGAAGTTGGCATAGGCTGGCGTCATTTTTACGCTTTCGTGTTCCGCTGTTCGGTAAGCCAATAAGAACAGAGGTATGTATTTATCCCAGTCCTTTTGGTGATCTTCTACCAGCTTGGCTAAGTGTCTTTCCAAAGTTTGGTTAAATCGTTCGACCATTCCATCAGATTGCGGGTGATAAGGTGTAGTTCTTGTTTTGTACACTCCTAATAATTTACACATTTCCTGGAATACATTAGATTCAAAGTTTCTGCCTTGGTCTGAATGAATCTCCAGCGGAACGCCAAATCTGCATATCACCTCATTGACTAATTTCTCAGCAACCATCGTGGCTTCCCGATTAGGGATTGCGAACACCTCCGGCCATTTCGTGAAGTAATCCATCACGACCATAAAATACTTGTTTCCGTTATCTGTCTTAGGAAATGGCCCAGCCACGTCAATCGCTATCCTTAATCAGGGGGCTCCCATGTTGTATAGTCTAAGGTTGCCTCGGCTTCTAGCCTGTGGACCTTTCACTGCTGAGCATGACGTACATTTTCGGCACCAATTCTCGACATCTTCTCGGCAATTCAACCAGTAAAAACGCTCTCGTACTTTTACCAATGTTCGTCGTACTCCAAGATGTCCCCCAGAAACCCCATCATGCAACTCACGTAGTACGTCCTTGATAAGTTTTCTTGGCACGACCAACTGTAGACGATGTTCTCTTCCTGAAGGTTTTTCCCATTTGCGGTACAGTAAGCCGTTTTGCAACACAAAGCTTTCCCAATGCGCCCAATAACTTTTCGTAATGGCGCTGAAGGGAGCCAGCTCCTGCCATTCGGGCTTTCCCGTGTCTTGCTTCATCCAATCTACTAGAGGCCGCAAATCTCTATCTTCATGCTGGGCCTTACGCATCTCATCAGTTTCCCACCTGTCATCCGTAGGCTTAGCTCGCAATACTTGAACCCTTTCCTTCGTCTCCATCCTTATACAATGTTTACAATCTTCCGTACAAGGTCGTCGTGATAATGCATCTGCATTCGAGTGAGACCTTCCACTGCGGTGTTCTATGTTAAAGTCAAACTCTTGCAATTGCTCAATCCAGCGAGCCACTTGGCCTTCCGGTTCTTTGAATTGTAACAACCACTTCAAAGCAGCATGGTCGGTATGCAGCTTGAAGGGTCGCCCAATCAGATACTTCTTGAAGTGTCGAAGAGTCTTCACTACTGCCAATAGTTCTCTTCTTGTAACACAATAGTTTCGTTTTGGCCGCGACAATGATTTCCTGAAGTAATCTATCACAAATTCTTGATCACCTTGCTTCTGTGATAAGATACCACCAATGGCAGTGTTACTTGCATCTGTGTCTACGATGAACTGCCCTTTCCGATCATGATAGCCCAAAATTGGTGACTCACACAACCGCCTCTTCAGTTCATCAAAAGCTTGTTGACACATGTCATTCCAATCGAAACTCTTCTTTTCTTCAGTGAGTCTATGCAGCGGTTTTGCTATTTCAGCAAATCCCTTCACAAAACGTCTGTAGTAAGAGCATAGTCCTAAAAATGCACGTACTTCGGTCTTGTCTCTGGGTGTTGGCCACTTCTGTACTGCACTAACCTTTTCAGGATCTGTCTGTACGCCGTTTTGTGATATCACGTGACCCAGATAGTTGACTTCCTTCCGAAATAAGTGACATTTTATTAAAAATCCTTTCCAGTTGGTACAGATGATGCTGAAAATATTTTCCTATGACTATTACGTCATCTAAATACACTAAGCAGGCATCGCCTACAAGTTCTGCTAGAACACATTCCATTAATCTTTCAAAAGTCGCCGGCGCATTGCATAATCCAAACGGCATCACTTTAAATTGCCATAATCCTTGTCCTGTGGAGAATGCTGTCTTTTCTTTATCATTAGGGCTAAGTTCAACCTGCCAGTACCCAGATTTTAAATCTAAAGTTGGGAACCAAGACATGCCTGCCAGAGTGTCCAAAGTGGCAATCTATTCGTGGCAATGGGTAGCTATCTTTTTTGATGACTTCATTGAGCCGACGATAGTCGATGCAGAAACGTGTAGACCCATCTTTCTTCTTAACCAACACTACAGGAGAGCACCATGGACTAGAAGATTGCTCTATGACTCCGTTCCTTCTCATTTCATCTATCATCTCCTGTACCTCCTTTTCTTTGGCTATTGGGACGCGTCTAGCTTTCTGCTTTATAGGCTGCGCGTTTCCAGTGTCAATCTTATGTTTGACTATAGATGTTCTGCCTATATCTCTATCAGTTTTAGAGAAAATGTTGGCATCACGTGAAAGTAGATCCTTAGCCTGCTGCCAATGTGACGCGGTAGGGTAGCTGCACTTGTTCACCAAATCCTTGAGTTCCTGTGGTACGTCTCTTGATGCTGTACTTCCTGTCGATGTCAATTTCCTTAACGTCATAACTTCATCACTTTGTCCTACAACATCGCCTGTTTTAAGCACTACATCACTGTCACTCAGGTTGACTACCTGCACCGCTGCCAAGCCCTTGTCACAAACCAAACTCCGGCCTGTATTACAGTGTGGAATTGCTCCATTGTCTTCAATTAACACACTCCCATTACCCCGGCCCTTGTAACTGGCTGGTAACTTCACGCGTACCAATATTTTCGATCTTGAAGGTAAGATGGTTCTTCTAGCCACTGTTACCTTTTCTTTTGATCCCCCATCCATGAAAATTTCTACTAGCCCACATACGAAAACTCCTGTTTTGCAATCAATCTTGCAGGCATTCTTCTTCATGAAGTCTAAACCAAGTACACAGTCATCCATAATATCGGCCACTACGACGTCGTGAGTGTAATACTCGTCGCCTATTTGCATCACTACAGATGCTTCACCGAAGACGGGTATTGGCTGACCTGTGACAGACAGAAGCTTGCTTTTCCCAAAATTCCTCAATCTCAGGTTGCCATTATCAGCTACTTCTGGTCGCACCACAGTTCGTGTAGCTCCAGTGACCAGCGTTAAGCTGCAGTTCTTGCCATTAGTCAGTCCCTTAATGGATAAACTGTTGCCGTCGCACACCTGGGATATGAAAACTTTTGGGGCTGTTTTTCGATCAGCCAGCACCCGCCCCTTGATCCAGGCTGTTACTCGTTTCCCTGGGCTTCATCAACAGGCTGGTTGACTTGCCTGCTCTCTTCAGCTGCTGAGCTGCCGGCCGCTTGCTGTCGCCAATTAACTGCACCAGTTGGTTTGGTGGGGCAGTTGACTCTAATGTGCCCACGTTTCCCGCAGGCATAACACATGGGGCTTTGTCTTCTAGGTCTCACTTCCTTTGTTTGAGTCACAACTTCTGTAACCTTACGTACTTTATGTGCTCGAGGTTCGTGGCGAACTGCTTCTACCTCCAGCGCACGAGCCAAAGCCTCCTTCATCGTTACATGATGCTGAAGGCGAACAGCAGCACGCAATTCCAGGTCTCGAATTCCATCAATAAACGCCTGGACGATGGTGTTATTCACTGTGTTAGCGTCGGCTGAAGGATACGCCTTCCTCACAAGCTTCTCAATTTCCACGGCCCATTGTTGAAGTCCCTCGCCGCTCCTCTGTACACGGTCCTTTAATTGGGCACGGAAAACATGCTCCAAGTGACGCTCACCGTAGCGAGCTTCCAATGTCTCCATCAAATCAGCGAACTGATACTGTTTAGGCATTGTATCCAACACGGAGAGCGCCTGTCCCCGCAACGCCGTACTCAGAGCTGTTAAGCAATGTTCGTCTGTCCAACCACTGGCCTTCGCTGCTATTTCAAACTGTATCTGGTAGGCACTCTATGTTGTAAGACCGTCATAAGTGGGTACCTTTACCCGAGGACCTACCTGGTGAGAACAACTATTAATGGCAATACCTGATTTAACACCAGTGAACTTCATTTTCATAAATCCCTTTCAAGTTGGTCCATATTCACACATATTTCATCGCAGTTAGCCTCCAACTGGTCAACCCTCTTCTGAACACCCTTCACATCGCGCTTGACGAGGCCCACGTCGCTTTTAAGCTGGTCTTGTTGCGCCAGGCTAACCGTCAATTTATCATCAAATCCGGATAAATGTTCCTGTATTTTTAGTTGTTGTTGTTCCTGAAGCTGTTGATGTTGCTGAAGTTGTTCCCGTAGCTTTTCTTGTTGTTTTTCCTGAAGCTGCTGATGTTGCTGAAGTTCCTGTCGCTGTTGCTGAATAGCTGCCAGTATAACAGATAAATCAGTAGGCGCTGCGCTCGACGATAGTGACGTGCTGGCAATACTTGTGGGTTCATCACCAGCACGCATCTCAGTGTCCTCTGACACCCTCTGTGTCTCCGCCTGAGACCTGGTGGTAACACCTTCCTTCGGAATAAGTGGCATTTCACAATTTCACTTCCGACATCAATTGTTACGTCCTTCGGGTTCGTAAATGTAAGAAAACACCACTTGTATTAAATCCGTGTATTTACACAACACAACACAACGTAATACTAAAATACACTTTACACCCTAGACACTCGCTGTACTATCACTGAACTTAGAACACTACACAATAAAACACTTCTCGCTTCGCACTGGTCACTTGATGTATCGCTCTCGATCGCTTGATAAAAACTGCCTTGTGTTTGTCAACACCTCTGTATTTATAGGCAGGGTAAAGTCCTAGCTGGATCCAGAAAAATCCAAATGTATCGGGAAACAATGAATCACTTCTTATCGTAAACATGTTATGAGTCTTAAATCCTAGTACACGCTACTTTCAATCTTATGCCATATCCCACAAAGTCCGTTATGGCATAGCCTAGGTCAACTATTTGTTTGTCAATAGGAGTAGCTATCTCTTTCTTTTATTTCTAGATAGTTAGCGCGCGCGCTCCAACTCTACACGCTTCTAGATTATTCGTAACAATATTAATATGTTAATGCCGATTCTGGTTATATTCTTGTATGACTTTATTAATCTCTTTAATAATAATAAAATATCATCATGAATAGACGTAGGTTGATAAATTAGTTCGACGAACGTAAATATAACTAGCTGCAGCGTGCAGCCCGCTGCATTATAAGGGTTTTGGAGAATCCCGCGGGATCACCTAATTTTTCCGGGATAAAAAGTAGCCTTTGTGCTATTCCAGGTCATTACCTACCCGTGTGCCTTGTGTAAATTTCATTCAAATCCGTTCAGTAGTTTTTGCGTGATTGAGTAACAAACATCCATCCATACATCCATCCAAACATCCAAACTTTCGCATTAATAATATTAATGTAGATAATATAGATATAGGCATTAGACGTTTACAAAATATACAATTAGATACTTAAATTAAATTTAAAAAAATATACAATTAGATACTTAATCGCCTCTGTGGTCTAGTGGTTCAGCGTTGGCGTCGACCACATGAGGTCCCGGGTTCGATTCCCGGGTCGAGCACTTAAAAAAAACAGTGTTTTTCAGTTTTCTGATAAAACACAAAGTTGCCCGGGATTGGAAAGTGCCCGGTTGGCGATAGGCTTGCTACCTATCACATTTGTGGGACCAAGTATCTTCGGCTAATCCTGGGTGCCATTGTTGTACCTCTGCCTACCCCTTCGGGGATACGGGCGTGAAGATACTTTTTTTTTCTTTAGATACTTAAATTTAAAAGCTTGTTATAGTATTGGTCTAATCACATGAATTTTCCAATGCTATAACCGTCAGGTGTCTTAGTTGACACTTGTTAAGTTTTCAAACACGACTTATAATACAAACTGAGTGGCCTAATTTAAAATCATTTCAACAGTTTAAATCATTCCCTTTGACGCAGTTAAAAGACTCATAAATAAACTAAGAAGCATTTTTCTAATTACGTAAACGGCTCTTTTATTAAAGAAACAAAAAATAAGTGTCAATTTGCAACAATTAGCCTCCAGACACACGACTCCTTGATTATAAGCAACAGTGGGTGTTTTTGTCCCGTAACTGTTACGTAATTAGCACCGGGCACTGTTTTCTTCATAATTGCAGAGAAAAAGGCGTAATACAAACTCGTTAAAATGGCCTAGCGTTGGAAGGGTTGAAATCTGCATATTTTAAATACTGAATATAAAATGAGAGCTGCGTGTTAAGTTGGAATATTATTACTGTTGTGTAAACTATCAGTAGGTCGCGGCTTTACTTGCGTAATTTTGCAACTTTTTCAAGTGCTTGTTATTTAAGTCATAGGAAACTATAGGAAAGTTTCGTACATTATGATGCATGATGTTTTTTCCATAGACATCAAAGATGTTGATTGTGCGTTGCTATCCGTGTAGCGGGGTGTTAATGCCACATGCTTAAGTATACTAGCTACCTTACCCTCAAAACCGAAATACGATAATGATAAGCACTCACAGTTGTGGCAAGTAGTTTGGTATTTGGCCTGAGTGAGACTTTGCTCCCCGTGTTGGTCCATGCTCCTTTTGAATATGATCATTTCGTTAAGGAAGTGCTCTACTCTCAACATGTGAAGGTGAAGCATTTTTCTGAACTTAAACTATATCTATTATTTTTTTTTGTTTTCGTTTCGTTTTGTTTCGTTTCGCATCGTTTCGTTTCATTTCATTTCATTACGAAAACCCAGTCAATTCTTTAGACATTTTCCAAACAAACAAAACAAATTTTATTATTATTTAAATTTTATTATTAGTAATTTCATTTTCGAAAAGCTGAATATTTTGGAAACGACGATTGATTTTGATCTGTTGAATGGCACGTGGCGTAATGTTTGAGCTTTAAAATGTTTATATGAAATATCGGGAAAATTATACATCACGTAATCGCGGTAAGATCCTGTTATTTATTAATAATACATAATCAATAGGTTGAAAAATGTTGTAGTAATATGCGAAAACAATTTTTTTCATAACTTTTCGTTATGACAAATCCACCCAAATAAATCGACTGATTTTAATCAAATTTAAAGTATATGACGCAGTAGTTTTTAGAGAGAAAAGCTGATTAGATTTTTCAGTCAATCGGTATAATTAGCCTGAAAGTTATTTTAAAAATATTAAGTACCTAAGTTTGCTGTAAACAACAAAATATTAATATTTAAAAAACCCGAAACTTTTGAAAACTTGATTCGATTTTGGTTTTTGAAACTGCAGTTGACGTGGTTTTTTTAATACTAAAATATAAAGGGCTGCTTAGATTTTGTACTCAATCGGTACATTAATCTGGAAGTAAAATAAAAAAAAAATACTGTATCGCCCAAATTTTTTTGAGTTTTTTTTCAAAATTTCTCGATCGCAATCGAATGCTACTAACCGCGTTCCGATCGGTTAAGCCGTTCAAACGTTACCTGATGTTTACACACAAACACAAGCACACACACATACAGACATACTGACGTCATCTTTATTTTTTTTATATCATAAGATAGCAAACAAGCAGATGGGTCTCCTGATGGTAAGAGTCAACCATCGCCTATAGATACCAAAGATGTTAATGGTGCGTTGCTATCTTGTGGTGAGGTCTAATGCCACTGCTAAGTTTACCAACTACCTTTCCCTCCAAACCGGAACACGACAGTGACAATCATTGATGCTAATGCGACACGAATAGGTCAGGCAGTGGTACCAGACCCGGGCGAGACAATGCAGAACTCTACCACCTAGTAGTCATGATGGTAGTGACTTGCATAGCCAATTGGTCGCCTTTTACAACCTGCCTGGCAGAACGGCAGTTGGTCTATTCTTCAAAGGAGCCCGGAACCAACACGAGGAAAAAGCTTTAAAAAGCTTTTAACTTTATAGCCGGGAAAGGTTCCTAGGACCTCAAAACTTGGAGATCCGGTGAAAACTCGATTTTCAAAAATCGGGGAAAAATCAGTAACTTTACCTATAAACCTACCTAGCGGGAAGTTAAAAAACCAAAGATACTGTATGTTTAAAGTATTTATTTAATTACTTAAAACCTTTATTTAATTACTACTTTTTTTATTCTATCAGTTTTTATTATCAAGAATAGGAATATTACGAGGGTTACTAACAATCACTCAATTGTTAAGCTTTCAATAATCTTATGAATACAAAATACATGTCAATCTTAATACTAACTAAAAAAATACTAAATACAAAATTAGACTATTTGTGAAATTAGCTATTGATAAATATAATTCCCCTCTTCATCATTTTATTAAACACTAGCTGTTGCCCGCGACTTCGTTCGTGCGGACTTCGTTTACTCCGCACAGTTCCTCTCCCGTAGCTGTTAGCGTGATTGTAGCTTATATGTTGACCCGACCTGTTAGTGCAAAATTTGAAGTAAATCCATGCAGTACTTTTTGAGTTTACCCCGGACATACATTGACTTTCCTATGATTTTATTATATGTATATAGATATAGAAAGCATAATATATTATATTTACATATTATTTATTACCCTTTTGTCAAATTTTGTTTAATTTCACATATTACGAAAAAGTAATTAAAACTCAGAATGTTCGTATAGGACAATATGCCTACAAAGCGCGGTAATGTCTGTCGCCACTCTTGCCTTCTAATTATCGACAAAACTCGCTTCAAATTAGCTTTGACTCGACGTAAAGGACATTTGTAGCTCGCAGGCTACCGTTTACATTTCTGTTTACAAAAGGCCGGAATATCGTCTGTGTAAGCAATTATTCGTGCCATCTTTGTCTTTGTGCTTTGTGAAATCAATGCTTTTATATTTTTCTTGAGATTCTGTTTTATAATGTTACTTATTTCATATCATTACATAGTATAAAACAAAGTCGCTTTCTCTGTCTGTCCCTATGTCCCTATGTATGCTTAAATCTTTAAAACTATGCAACGGATTATGATGCGGTTTTTTGTAATAGATAGAGTGATTAAAAAGGAAGGTTTATGTGTATAATAACATTCAATATAATGTAGAGAAATACTGCAATTTTTGAGTTTTCTGATGTCATGTCGTAAATAATTATATTTTTTTCCGCTTATATTGCAAACGCAGGCTAAACTCTACGAGATTTATCAAAATAATGTACTAAGTATTTGTACACCTTGAAAAGGTCTACAGAAAAGTCCGCGATGGTATATGTCTAGCTCTTATGGATAACCCACAATAGCATGTTTTTGTCATTTACTTTTTACGAGAAATAATGGCTTTTTTTCAAAGCAATTTTAAGCAATACAGCACTAATCCTTATCCAATTAAATATCTTTAATATATTGTTGATTTAATATAGATCAATATGGCCGTTTACAGCATGTAATTTAAATGAATATTTTCGAAGATATTACAGATTTAAAATGCAGGGGCATAGCGGTTGCGGGGTTAGCGGCCGGTCGGGCGGCGCGCACGCAGTGTGTTCTGAAACCGCTGGGGAACGTGTTAATTTTCGGATAAATAAATATAGGACTTAGCTGAAAACCAAAATTTAGTACATTCCTTTTTTTAACTAAATATCACCATATAAAAATCATGTGGATGATTAGAAACAGTATTTACAAGTTATTTTTCCTGTTTTCGGAATTTTACAGCAGCATCTAATCTAAATGAATATTTTCGAAGATATTACAGATTTAAAATGCAGGGGCATAGCGGTTGCGGGGTTAGCGGCCGGTCGGGCGGCGCGCACGCAGTGTGTTCTGAAACCGCTGGGGAACGTGTTAATTTTCGGATAAATAAATATAGGACTTAGCTGAAAACCAAAATTTAGTACATTCCTTTTTTTAACTAAATATCACCATATAAAAATCATGTGGATGATTAGAAACAGTATTTACAAGTTATTTTTCCTGTTTTCGGAATTTTATATGATCAAGTAAAGTACATTCTATCATGTAATAAGTTAGCACATTTCTTAGATAATATCTTCAGGTATATCGTATAATTTTTGTAAAATTGTTATTTAACAATCAATGTAAAAAAACGTGATTTAGCAAACCAGTTTTTTTACTACTTTACTTACTTACTTTTCATTTTACTTTTCTTTTTTTTTCACTGAGTGATATAGGCTATTTATTGGAAAAAAAAAACTTCCCACTACGTATGTAGATAAGGAAGTTACTGATTTTACCCCGATTTTCGAAAATCGAGTTTTTACCAGATGTCCACGTTTAGAGGTCCTAGGGATCTTTTCCGACTATTTTCATGATGACGTCAGTATGTCTGTCTGTATGTATATATGTATATATGTATGTATGCGTGTATGTATGTGTGTGTGTGTATGTAGGTGTGTATGTAAACATCTCATAACTTTTGAACGGCTAGACCGATCGATACGCGGTTGGATTCTGCTCACCTTAGATTTCCTGAAAATTTGAACCGATTCGGTCCAGGAGATTTTGAGAAATTTTGAAAAAACACCAAAATATTTTGACGAAACAGTATTTTTTTAATATAACTTCCAGATTTATGTACCGATTTAGTAGAAAAACTAATCAGCTCTATTCGTCAAAAAACTATGTCTAATAAATAAATTGCATTAAAATCAGTTTCTCCGTTTGAGAGTAATCGTTGACGAAAAATTTTGAAAAAGTGTTTTTTCGACATAGCTTCGAAATTTTTCAGCCAATCATTTTTTGGTGTTCTACGATATTTTAGTACTTAAAAAACTACGTCAAATGCCGTTTCAAAAATCAAAATCGAATTTAATTCTCAAACTTATAGCTTTTCATACGTTATTTTTAGCAAACTTACTTAAGTTTTTTTAAATAACTTTCAAGTTAATTTACCGATTAACTTAAAAATATTATCAGCTTTTGTTCCGTTAATTTAATCAAAATCGGTCAATTTGTTTGGGATTTATCAATGAAGAAAAAAATGATGTGGTGTCGCGGGACACCAGGTAGGAACGAACTTCCTTCGGCTAAACGGCACTACTCGCTTGTGTACGCGACTGTCGCGCATGCGCACGTCTCATTTAACGCTTTTATTCCACGCATTTTTCTTACGGTTTTACTATTACATTTTTTTCAGTTCGGTCGCGCAGCAAAATCCCTATCCCCTCCAAGCCTGCCGTAAGGAACTTCGTTCCAATTAAAAATAAAATATTTTTTGACATAGTATCGAAATTTTTCAACCTATCGATTATTTAGGTAAAACAATATTTTAGATCTCAAAAATTAAGTTGAATGCCATCATCGTTTTCAAATATACAGCTTTTTAAAAATTAATAATACTGTCATTTTTAACAAAATACATGTTTGAACTGAAAAATCTATGCTTATATTTTTTACTCTTGAGCTTAAAATACCTTAATTTAGTGAGAAGATTCAGGGATGGCCCGTAGGGTCAACCATTTACACATTTTTTTCCCGTTTGTCCTGATGCCTCGTTTTAATAAATCGCAGGGTCAAGCCTTCAACGTTGCAGGCTTAGATTTGAGCGTTGACTGCTTTTCACATGGCCAACTATATATCGCTCTTTCAAGAGTAACCTCTAAAGAAAACATATTTGTATTGTCTAATGGCAAGAAAGCTGTGAACGTTGTATATAAAGACATTCCATAACATATTAATTGTAAAAATAAAAGAAATAGGTAAAAATGTAAAAACTAAAAATGTAGTACCTAAATGAATTTAGATATTCCAAAGAAAGCAGGAAATCTTCATAGGGAAAGGGGAATCGTTTTACTCCAAATTTAACGCGTGCGGGCTACGGGAATTAATGAATAAATCAAAACTACTGGATCGATTTTAAACTTTTTTCCCGTGCGAAGCCGGGCGGGCCGCTAGTATTTAATAAAGAATGAATAAACTGAGATATAATTTAATATTTATTGGTCAAATTATAAGAACTCGCGATCTCTCTCTTGTCAAAATTCGGCCATTTTTCTGTGACTCCGTTTGACCATAGAATTAACAATAAAATTTCTCGTTTAACAAGTAACAACAGACTTTAATATGTGTGTATATTATGATCTATGTCAACGTAAGGTAGTGTGTGTAATGCTTATTTTTATTAATTTAATATATTTTTCATGCGAATAATATATTTTTTAAAGCTAAACTGCAGTAACCGACTTCCAATTCCATGTTTCACCGGAACTTTGCCTCGAATCTTCATCTAATTAAAACGGGACCACAGTATACTCTCTCAGACAAGAAATATTTGTCAAAATTGGTTCATAAATGACCGAGTTCTGAGGTAACAAACATTAAAAAACATACAGCCGACTTAACAGCCTCCTCCTTTTGAGAAGTCTGTTTAAATGCCAGCGACTTGCCCCGGCTTCGAACGGGTAATGTAATGTAATGTAAGCGCAAAAAATATGTTTTTACGACAAACTATTTTTTTTCGATATGAACTTAAGCAGTTGGTCCAAATGACCGATAAACCCCTTAAAATTATCGGCTTTTTGTTATTACAATATAAATAAATAAATATTCACGGGACAAATTACACTTATTGATCTAATCCCAAAGTAAGCAAATTATTTGCTTGTGTCATTGGTATTTGTATAAATACTTTTACATACATAAGAAACATACAAACCCATGAATACAAACATTTATGCTCATCACACAAATGCTTGTCCCTGTCGGGGATCGAACTCGAGCCCCGTCGATTGCGTAGTCAGGGTCGCTAACCACTAGGCCAACGGGGCGGTAATATGCATGTATTGATCATATATAAAACTTCCTCTTAAATCACTCTATTCATGACACATTAAAATCCGTTGCGTAATTCAAAAGTTTTAAGCGAATATACAGCGGAAGCGACTCCGGTGGTTGTGTGGTATCTAATCTGGTAGCTTACAAACACCACTGTCACGGTAATATTATCTACCAGTATTTTGACTCAGCCCTATTCTTGAAATAAATGCCTACAGCCGGCCACGCCGTGCTGTACGTAAAATGCGATAGGGCTGCCCGCCTTGAATATTTTAACTACATTTGCCTCAACCGGCACAACCCTCAGTCTGTTGTGTATCGAGTGCATGCCGAACTCCGAGCGCGTAGGTATAACTTGCGTTGCACCCCTTTGTATGAAGGTATAATACTGGTAGATAATATTACCGTGCCACTGTGGCGTGACTGGTTGCGCCACCATGCTGCCCTCCTTATTGCAAACGCAGTACTTGCAAAATGATAGTTTGGAGAAAAACGAAATACACATTTTTTTTGATATCTAAGCAATAACTCTATGGTATATAACTTTTGAAGTGTACGTAAAATTTAAGAAAAAAAATCGAGCTTTCTATTGACATATTTTTTTCCTTACTTTACTATTTCATTTGAACATAATGATCATTACTGCATTATCACTAAGGCCGAATGCAGTACTTATGTTTATTTTTTTATATCATAAGATAGCAAACAAGCAGATGGGTCTCCTGATGGAAAGAGTTAATCATCTCCTAGAGACACCAAAGATGTTAATGGTGCGTCGCTATCTTGTGGCGAGGTCTTATGCCACATGCATAAGTTTATCGGCTATCATACTCTCCAAACCTTAACACGACAGTGACAAGCACTGAAGCTATTGCGGCAGGAATAGGTAAGGCAGTGTTACCAGACGCGGGCGAGACAATGCAGAACTCTACCACCTATTCTAGTCTAGTCTATCTAGTTAGCAATTATGTCCTATTTTAATGCCTGGTTCTAGTTAAAAGTGTTGGTTAGCATTTAGTTCAGCTATCAGAAATTAAAATTTAAGGGGCTAACTAATTAAAATTTAAGGGTGGTTTAACTTGAAAAGTTGTTTACATTTTTCTATATTCATATATATAAATATAATAATATTCTTCTTGGTCCTAGTAAAGATATCGGGACGATTTTCACTCATCAATCTTTTGAATTATACAAGGTGTAACAAAATTACGTGTGAACTTTTTCAGGGGTGAATTTATATAACAAATTTAACAACTTTTCCCAAGAAAAAGGAAAAAAATATCGAAGAAATTTCGTTCAATTCTAAGAGCCTTAGCCTAGCCTAAGAGCCGATATTTGAAACCATGTATTGTATGGAGTTTTTACCATATTACTAAAGAAATTCAGATATGATGACTGAAGGAATTTTTAAGCATCAATCAGCATTTAATTTGCTTTCTCACTAACTTATTTTTTTATTTTTTATTACAAACATAAAATCCACAGCATACAATTCAACAAATACACCAAGTAAGCAAATCAAACATTAGCCAATTACGGATTTTCATTACATTACTGAAACTTTTAGAGAGTGCATTGACAGTACAAGCCAAACAAAAAAAAACGAATAACATAAAGAATTAAATCATACGAAAGAGAAATGAATAATAATTTAAGAATAAAATATAATGAATTTAAAAACCAAATCGTTATTGTTAATAAAAAAGATAAAAATAACACCAAGTGATAACACATGTATGTTACGCAACCTCTTAAGGTAAGGTATGTGTGTGTGTGCGTGGGTGTGTGTGTGTGCGTGTGTGTGTGTGTGAGCGTGAGCTCGTGCGTGTGTGTGCGAAATTCTATGAAGCTATTTATTCAATAAAGTATACTTAGAATCTAGATAATAGTTTCTTGTGAATTTTAGTTCTGTAAGCATTTTTTGAATCTGCAAATAAGTCTATGTCGGCAAAATATCTGTTATACGTGCGAGGTAGACGCAGAGTAACGCTATTAGACTGGTAATTTGTCTTAATAAGAGGCATATATAATAAGCTGGTGTGTCTGGTGCGCTTAGCAGGAACACACAAACTTAAAACGTTATTAATTAGTTGTGAACAGTCAATAGAATCGGTGCAAATTTATCGAAGAAAAATCATATCATTAAAAATTCGTCTGTCCCGTAGTGAGAGAAATTTCAAGTTATTTGGACCAGTTTTGGAGTCCACATATTTAATAAATTTATTTTGAATGCGTTCCAATGAGTGTTCATAAGACAAGTTGCGCTAGACAGCTTACTGTCTAGCGCAACTCCAAGATCCTTTACCAACGAGACTGATTTAATGGGAGTATTATTTAGAGAATAGTCAAAAACAATAGGAGAACTATTTTTTGAAAATGTAATTTTAACACATTTGATGTATTTATATGGATTCTATTCTCCAAGTAATACTCATTCAAGTTATTAAGGTCCTTTTGAAGTAACAGACAGTCGTCGAGAGATCTTATCTGAGCATATACTTTTTTGTCATCTGTGTATAACAAAAATTTTGAAAACTCAAAGCAGCGACCTATATCATAAATATAGACAGTATAAAAGAGAGGACCCAGTATTGCGCCCTGCGGAAGCCCAGACGGGATTTTAATAAAATTTGAGCGATGTCCACCTATTATAACTGCCTGTTGCCTGTTTCTGATATACGATTGTACCCAACGAACCTTGAATACCAAGTGCATGGAGCTTTTCTACTAAGATAACGTGGTCCACACGGTCAAAGGCTTTTTCAAAATCCGTGTAGATCACATCAACTTGCGAATTATGCCCCATGCACTCGTAAACATTCGCCGTAAACAAGGACAAGTTAGTGTTGGTAGATCTGCCTTTGATAAAACCATGCTGTTCATTGGGGATGCCTTGCAGCAAAATGGGATAAATTATGTTATAAACTAACTTTTCAAAACACTTACTAAACACGTTTAAAATGGAAATTGGTCTGTAGTGTTCAACGTTGCATTTAGAGCCCTGTTTGTGAATGGGAAGGATGTGAGCTAGTTTCCACATTGAAGGGAAGACTCCGTCGGGGCAGCGATCGATTATATATTAAGGTGATAGGTTTAGACAACGTATGGGAACAGCGTGAGACAAATACAGGAGGTATAGCATCCGGTCCAGGGCCTGTATGAACTTTGACTTTATTTAAGGTTTTCCAAACATCGGATTGATCAAGTTCAATTGCATTTGAAGTAAGAGGGTAGAAACACTCGGAAAAAAGGTGATCTCTCGAATCCGTCAAACTATCGGCCGATAGCTATTACCTCCTTGTTCTCCACAATCATGGAGAAGATAATTAACTGCCAGCTTTTGAAGTATTTAGAGTAGCACCAGCTAATTAGTGACCGCCAGTACGGTTTCCGTCGCGGTCGATCAGTTGAGTCCAAGGGAGGTATTGGCTGTTTGTTTAGACATAGCGAAGGCCTTTGATAGGGTATGGCACAGAGCGCTTCTTTCAAAGCTTCATTGTTACGGTGCGTGCTTATACTTTAAATTTGCAATGCTGGTGTTCCGCAAAGCTGCGTGCTATCGCCTACACTGTTTATTCTGCACATCAATGACTTCTTGCGAATTAGTAACATTCATTGCTATCTAAATGACAGTACTGGTGATGCTTTGTACTCAGGTCATAGCGGTATTTCTCGGGACCACGTTATTAAGAATCGGGACAAGCTAGTGTCTGAAATCGAGACTCAGCTCGACAAAATCTCGGAGTGGGGTTGACTCAACATAGTCCAATTTAACTCCAGGAAAACACAGCTGTGTGCGTCCACCGCTAAAAAGTCGCCCTTTGTCGTATCACCTCGTTTTGAGAACACTTTCCTGACAGCCTCAGCCAATATTGGAATTCTTGGTGTTGATATATGAAACAACGTTCAGTTCTGTGATCATTTGGAAGAAAAGGCTAAACTAGCCTCAAAAAAGCTCGGTGTGCTCTGTAGAGTGAGACAGTACTTCTTGCCGGCTTATCGCTTGCAACTTTACAAAGCGCAAATTCGCCCTCACATGGAGTACTGTTCTCATCTGTAGGAGGGAGCTCCGTAGTATCAGCTTCTTCCTCTTGATCGCATTCAGCGTTGACGACCAAGCTGTCTCTAATTGGCTT
Source organism: Apodemia mormo (assembly GCA_036924255.1). Taxonomy (NCBI): domain Eukaryota; kingdom Metazoa; phylum Arthropoda; class Insecta; order Lepidoptera; family Riodinidae; genus Apodemia; species Apodemia mormo. The sequence continues at coordinate 12,490,488 of JAUPFN010000021.1, forward strand.
GTCTCCTTGGCTTTACGCAGAGATGTAAGTTCACTTAGCATCTTTTACCGCATCTATCATGGAGAGTGTTCCGGCGAACTCTTTGGATTGATCCCTGCTGTTGAATTTCATCATCGGACATCGCGGCAAAACTCAAAGTCATCCTCATCACTTCGATGTCTGGAAATCCACAACCGTGCGATTCTCTAGACACTTCTTACCACGCACTACTCCTCTGTGGAATCAATTACAAAGCCGGCAACGCAGCTGCAAGACCTTTGGTAATGTGGCTGTCCAAGGGCGGTGGTAATCACTTACCATCAGGTAAGCCTCCTGCTCGTTTACTCCTTTACTACATAGTATAAAACAAAGTCGCTTTCTCTGTCTGTCCCTATGTATGATTAAATCTTTAAAACTACGCAATGGATTTTGATGCGATTTTTAAATAGATATGTTGATCCTTGAGGAAGGCTTTACTATATAAACCTTTCCGATATTCCTACGGGAACAAAAGCTACACGGGTGAAACCGCGGGCACGCCACTAGTTTTTCTATAAAAAAAGTTAGGTATATAAGAATATAGGTACTGAATATATTTAGGAAATATGAATGAGGAGATGTCAACAAACTAGCCAATAGTTTGGCACACATAAATTTTATGAAACTCTATACATTATTGTTAAACAATAAAAAAAATCAGTTAAATATAATTTAAAAAAATTTATTCGACTTAAGAACGAGTTCAAATCGAGTTCTCATCGTAATTTACAAACAAATCAATAATCCATCAGTGATTATTTTAGTGAACATAACACGATTATATACAATTACCCTTGGTATTCGAAATTAATGGACATCTGATTGACGTTATCTCGAAACTAAATCAATCCATTAACTATACACTCAGCAATACATTGGACAGAAAAGCAGTACCATGGTTGCGTAATTGATTTTAAGTTAAATACATTTCCGAATACACCTGTATATGCTTGGGGTCATAGATTCAAATTCGTAGTTTGAGAAATATAAAATAAGACTTGAATTGAGGCTAAGAATGTGTCCGATCCGTCGATAGGTAGTCAAACGATACCAAGAAAAAAAATTGCATTGCGTAACAGTGTATGCAAAATGTACTCAAATTTTCAGCTCTATAAATAGTAAGTGTAATACAAAAATATTAAATTAATAAATAAATTTCAACCAACAAGATAAAATTAAAAATTTCAAAAACCCCCGACACATCCTCAGACCGCCATTCTGCTACATATGCATCATTTTAAGAGCAAAACTCGAAAGAGTCTGATGATCTTCGAAAGTAGATCTTGCAGCATCAGGTTAAGGTTACCACGGTTCCTTACTTAATGAGCTTGAGTTGTTTTATTGTAAAGCTCACATGACCTCCAGCTTAGTACAGCTCTGTAACTCTGGAAATAATTTCCAAGTTCCAATGTCACTTATTCGGCTCAATCTTCAGAGCCTTATTATCATGAGAAAGATGTTACTGTAACAAATGAAATGACTCCAAACTCCACTATATTAGCAATTTCTATCTGTGAGTTACAATGGCACTCTTCCATCTTCAGATCTTCGACATTATATGTAATGGAAAGTACACGTCATCAAAAATTCATCAATTCCCAACTTCACTATATCTTTCTACATTCTACGCAAGAGATTCGGTAGCACTTTTTCAACGCCATCTTCAGATCCTCGTCAACAAGACCAGTGAGTCCAAAATTGGCTGTCTCGTTAAAATTCTGCATCAGAGAGTTCCAGACCCTAGGTCTAGGCTACATCATGAGATCAGTTGGATGGTATTGCATTGTCACTAAGTTTACACAAGTCTTCCAAGTTTTAGTACAAACAGATATCAGGAAGTCGTTAAAAAGTGGTTTTGCAATATTTACGAAATCTGTTATTTATATACGAGAATTGTCATTTAAATAGATGTTGATGATTTTCGAATGAGGATCTAACACTATCAGGCTAAGGTTACCATGTAATTTCAATATCAATAAAGTAACAGAATAAAACATTTAGTATCGATAAAACCAAGAAATAGGAATTGGCGAATGTAAGGTTAGGCACCAAACCATTAAAGACAATGCGGAATTTTACCATCTAGTAGACACGTATAGCCAATTATTCGTCTTTTGTGAACTACCTGGTAGAATGACAGTTTTTTATGGACTAGCGATCGCCTAAGGCCGAAATTAGACCATAGACTAAAGTCTAAACAATAAAAACTTTTTTAAGTTTGACTACAGGCTTTAATCCTAAAGAAAATTTTAGTCATTTTTTTTTTATCATATGATAGCAAACAAGTAGAATGGCCTCCTGATGGAAAGAGTCAACCATCGCCTATAGACACCAAATGTGTTAATGGTGCGTTGCTATCTTGTGGTGAGGTCTAATATCACATGCATAAATTTACCGGCTACATTACCCTCCAAACCGGAACACGACAGTGACAAGCACTGAAGCTTTACGGCAGGAATAGGTAAGGTGATAGTACCAGACGCGGGCGAGATAATGCAGAACTCTACCACCTACCACGTGTGTATAAGAACATGTATGTCATAGGAGTTTAGAGTGCTTAATGTTTATTTTTATTAATATCATATATTTCTAGTGCATATAATTTAAAAACGATAAGTTCCTGTAGTCCTTCACAGTCTAAACCACTGATTCCCAAAGTGGTCCAGATGGACCCCAGGGGTCCACGGGAGGTTCGACGGGAGTCTACCTTGGCGTGATCAAAATGAGGGTCACAATTCGTAAGCGAAGTAAAAATATTAATTAATTATTTTTTATTCATGGTTGGAACTTGGCTGCAATGCAAATCCCATAGTTAGATCTAATAATCTTCGATTTTTTTTAAAGTTTTGGGAGTATAATAGAAATTTAGATTCAGGGGGTCCACCAGAACCAGCACAATTTTGCAAGTGGTCTATGAGAAAAAAAAAGTTTGGGAACCTTTGATCTAAACTTTAATTCTGCCAAGTTTCATACTCCACCATCGCGCAATTGTTTTAAAAAGGGGTCCAATTTTTTTCCGTCATGTATTAATATATAGATATTATCGGGAAGACAGTATCGGGAAAAATCAAATGGCTCTTGATGGAAAGGGACTAATCACAGTCTTTTAGCAACAAAGTCTTTCTAGATGTAATAATATATGTATAAATTTATCGGGTGCTTTTGGCTTCGAACTAAGTATCTATGTACTTGCACGTTATCATTTACCAGACATCAGCATCGAAGGTTCCTAAACTCAATAGGCTCTCTAATGGGCTGTTGGCAGTTAGTCGCCTCTGTGGTCTAGTGGTCGATGTCGGTGTTGACCACATGGCGCAAAATAAACAGCTGGTTCGAGAGTTCCGCAGGCGCAACGAGTCCGAGCAATGTATACTTTACATTGCGTGTCGTGAAAATAAGAAATAATCATAAAACGCAAATTTTGCATTTCCCACAAAAAAATAATTGCTTTTACGACTAGCACATAAAAATAGTATGTTCTCTTATTTTTACGGTACATCGTCCCTTACATTTATGGCTCGGTGTCGGTGTTGATCACATGAGGTCCCGGGTTCGATTCCCCGGTCGGGCAATTCAAAATGTGTTTTTTTAGTTTTCTGATAAAAACAACTTTGCCTGGGATTGGAAAGCGCCTAATTGGCGATAAGGCTTGCCACTTATCACGCTGTGGGATTAAGTATTTACGACTAATCGTGTGTACACTGGTTGTACATATCCTCGAAGACATTGGTACGTACGCCCATAGGCGTGAAAATGTTTTTTATATTACACCTAATATTGAGAGAATAAATGGACGGACATTTTTTCGAATTACACTGAGTAAATTTTAAAAATAGGTTAAAAAATGGTTTATATGAATGTCTGTATTTTATAAATATTTATTAAAATGATTTTAGAATGGATAAAGAACATAAAATTTTTGATTTTGCTCAGCTTTTGTTTAAATCTTTTTGCCTCATGTATTTTCATTATACTTGCAATAAATTATTAAATAATAATAAAGTATTAATAAAATATTTTTAACATTTAAACTATATGATATTATAAATGCGAAAGTTTGGATGTTTGGATGGATGGATGTTTATTACTCAATCACGCAAAAACTATTAAACGGATTTTAATGAAATTTGACACACAGGTAGATAATGATCTGGAATAGCATATAGGCTATTTTTTGATCCCGCGGGATTAGTCAAAAACTTTTATAATGCAGCGAGCTGCACACTGCAGCTAGTAAACAATAAAGTATTATTAAAATACTTTATTGTTTTTCTTTTAGCAAAATATTTAAATTGGAAAAGTTCTTTCTGGACTTTCAAAGTACTGAAAATTGTTATTTGTAACCCTGGAACAGTGCAGAGGTGCAATTAGAGTGATACTCGTATCGATTTCCAGCGCGCTCTGATCGTTTGTTCTTCTGAGTTTACTTTTTACAATTTACAGATGCGAGTATATTTTACTTTAAAAATACTATTTTGATGTTACATTGAGTTTTGTGGTTAAATTCTCTTTTAATTATACTAAATGACTAGCGCAGCTTATCCCGCGTGTAAAGTAACGTGTCATTTATGTACAGTACCCGGCGATAAATATTGCACATCGACCTTTGGAAAGAGACAATCGGCTAATTTCAGCTTCGTAGAGCGTTATCTCTGTCGCACAAAATACAAACAGTCCGGTACCTATTAGGAGCTGTTAAAACAAGTATGATTTGCTTCTTTTGATATTTTTATTCTTTGTATAAAATACACTAATTTTTCTATAAGTGATGGCTTTAGGTTGGGGTAAAATAAAATAAAAAAACATTTTTACATTATGTTTACGTATTTAATTATTTTGGAACATTACAGCTTTAGTGTACATAATATACACCATTATACCTATTGCTAAAATGAGAGATTGCAATAAAAATAACAATAATTCTAATTCTCAATTACTTCCATTTCACTATCTGTGCTCTCAAAGAGGTCAATATCACTGTCACTATCAGCCGTATTTATTACTAATCTATCAGTGTAATTGTCTAAACTGTGTTGAATGCTTCTATATTCATTCTCACATTTGATTGCATGATCGCAAACCTTTTTCCACTCTTCAGCGCCGATCATGTTTACTTTTTCAGTCAATAATGTTTTTACTGTAGTTAAGTTCATACCCACATTTCTAGAGGCTACATAGCCTTTCAGTTGAGACCATATATTTTCAATTGGATTAAAATCCGGATGATATGGTGGCAATCGCAACACAGTGTGCCCATGTTCGGCAAGTATTTTGTCCACAGAAAACTCTGTATACCTCTCCTTGTGCTGACATATAATAGCGTAAATCTGGGTTTTTGTTAATTTTGGATCAACTGGAATTTCATGTCTGTTTAACCAGTTGATCATTTCCCGTTTAATGGTGTTTGAGTTGGGGGGTCTCTCAACATACTTGTTGTGATAGGGTGCGTTGTCGATAACTAGAACAGAATCACTAGGTATATTTGGGATTAATTGGTTAACCAGCCATTTCTCATAGTTATCGTTATTCATTTCATTGTGATAGTCACCTGTAGTGTCCGTGGATTTATACGTTAAAAAAGCACCGGGTACAAAGCCTTTTTCATTTCCCGCATGAACTATTATCAAATGTTGACCTTTTGAAATTGGCTTTTTTACTCCTTTTTTCTTATCGTCACTCCAAGATTTCCCTTTAGTGTGGGATGCATGTATATATAACTCATCCATGTAGACGATATTTTTTCCTGTTTCGCGAAATTTGCGTATTTTATCAAGGTATTCCATTCGTTTGAGACTAACGTCGTGCTTTTCCATTAGAATTTTTCGATTATCTTCCATTTTAGTGAACTGAAATCCCATGTCATGAAGTATTTTTCTCAACGTTTTTTCAGACCCATTGTAATTAATAGCTTCAGATAACTTAGATTTTAATGATTTTATTGTTGGCAGTTCATTTAATCGTAAGTGAAAATCATACACCATTCTTCGAACAACATCGTAATCAAAATCGTCCATATCCAAACGAAATTGCTTTTTTGGTCTCCCCTTTTTTGGAGTGCTGAACTTAATTTCAGTCGAATGTGTTTCAGTACTGACTTCGTTTAATATATTGTTCAAAGTTCTTCTTGAAATTCTAGTGGCATTTGCAACTCGCTCTTGAATCTTCTTAAAATAACAACTTACATTTTCATCTACTTTTTTTTTAAATCTATCAGCTTCGCTTACAAAGTATTTATAAACATTGTAGATAATTTCACGTGACTGACCTCGTAAAGGTTTCCCTCTTTTTCCGAAAGATGCCATATTACAACTTTAAATTATTTAAATTTGTGGGTGTTATCAACTCTAAATATATATTTTGATCGGGACGCGACTGCACTCTATCGTACTTGAACAACGACTGACTAAACGTCACATAGGTAGTGTGGGACAGAGATAACGCTTTACGAAGCCGAAATTATCCGATTGTCTCTTTCCAAAGTTCGATGTGCAATATTTATCGCCGGGTACTTGTAAGAAATTTGATATAATATTTCATTCCCTTAGAGGATGATTTTTGAAAAAAATAGACTTTGATTTATCCCCGGGATTCAACTGTTTACTTGAAATTTCACCAAAATCGGTTTAGCTTTTTAGACGTAAAGCATGTTAGAAAGACAGACAGACAGTTTTTCATGTTTATAACGTTACTATGGATATTCTCACAAACAGATTACAAAATATGTAACCGTTTGACCTTGTGTAGGCCATCCTTGAAACTTGTCTCTAAATTGAGGTATTTCAAACTCAAAGAAGCAAGAATTATACTTAAGCATAGATGTTTGAGCTGAGTTCAATTTGTCAAAAATGTCAGTATTTTAATTTTTGAGCAGTTGTATATGTTCAAAATGATTATCGATTTTGATCTTCCGAATTCATCAATCAATTGTAATCAAAATCAATTTTCGAGCACTATGATGCCTTGGATACAAAATCGATTGGTAAGAAAACGATGTAATGACAAAAACGCTTTTTTCAAAAAATTTTGTCATTAAGATATCCTAAACGAATCAAGTGATTTTGAACCTATTTAAGGTATTTGACGCAACTTCTTAGTAGAAAAGCTGATTAGAATTTGGGATTAAGCGTTATTTTTTTAATCATAAGATAGCAAAAAAGCAGATGACTCTTCTTATAGAAAGACACAACCATATAGACACCAAAGATGTTAATGGTACGTAGCTAATCATGTGGTAAAGATCTTAATGCCATTGCATAAGAAACAGGAAGCCTAAGTTTGGCGGAACCCAATCGAATATTATCAACTGCGTTCGGATTGGTTCGGATCCGTTCAAAAGTTGTGGGAAGTATATGCAGCTTTATTACTCTAAGTATGCATGCTTTTCATAACTTTTGAACACATATATACATATTTTAAGCCTGGGCTTCTTATTCGACACGATAAACTAGCACAATATGGTATAATTCTATTTTTTAACGATATAATATATACGCAATGTGAGAATTTATATAGAACAATTTTTGATGTATAGCATCTTCCGTCTTGCTTTCTTCTAATTTGTTGGAATAATTTCGCGAAATGCGATGAAAGTATGATATAGGGAATCCGGGAAGTGCGCACTATTTGAATTGAAAAATGAGCGCGCGCGGTGGTAGACTTGGTCATGAGATCAGAATTAGGTGTTACGCATCATATGTGACTAGTGTAAGGCCTGCTCTTTTTTGCTTACGGTATCCAGTAGGATAATAATATAGCAATTATTAAAAATAAAAAAGCTTTTCGCGTTCATTGCTAAAAAGACACCTTTTGTCTCATCAGATCGATTTAGGAATACTCTCCGGACAGTCTCAGCTTGTATCGGAATTCTGGGAGTCAACATATCGAATACCACCCAGTTTTGCGGTCATTTGGAAGGTAAGGCTAAAGTAACCTCCGAAATCTTGGTGTGTTCAGCAGAACTTCTTGCTGGCATCGAAAGGCACAAATTCGGCTTCATATAGAGAATCTCTGGGTCGGAGCTCCCCAGTAATTCCTCTTGACCGCATTCAGCGTAGAACGGGTGGTTCGAATCATTGACGACTAAGCTATTTCGAAACGGCTTGACTTTTTGGTATTACGCAGAGATGTAGGTTCCTTTGCATCTTCTATCATATTTACAATGGAGAGTGTTCAGATTAATTCCTGCCGCTGAATTCTATCATCAGCCATTGCGTAAAAATTGAAATTCCACCCTCACCATCTCGACAAAGTTTGCTCCGCTCTAATCTGTTGAGGAATCATTTACCAGCGGGATATTTCCGAGCGGATACAATTTGAATACCTTCAAGAAAAGAGCTGATTCATTCTTAAAAGGTCAGCAACGCAACTGCAAGGCCTCTGGTATCCGTGGGCGGTGATCACTTGCCATCAGGTGAACCTCCTGCTCGTTTGCCCCTTCTTCTATAAAAATAGTCTCATATCAATTATAAAATTGTTTCGTCAGAAGGATATCTAGTGAAAGAATTTTAAAATTTGTGTCTTACCTACTTTTTATAATAATATTTCACAAACATAAAAGTAAATATCCCTCTTCTTGTTATTCTCACAAATATTCTAATTATATTCTATTCGGAAAATGGCAACCCTGTGATAGGGAACAATTAGAATAACACCCGTATTAGTTTTCAGTGCGCTCTGATCGTTTGATTGTTTTATAGAGTAAACTTTCCGTCCATGTTATGCAGTTGGTTTTGCCAGATTCTATTATTTTCTGTGACATATTCTAATGTTATTTTTATTAAATTGGAACTATCTAGATGTGTTTTTATCGGATTATCAAATTTATTAGATGAAACATTTCTAAAATATACTATATATCATGGGTGTAGCCAGCCATGGGCTCAGGATGGGACAGTAGTCTAAAATAATACGTATCTAGCAAACTATACCCGAGGTCTTGCCCGGGTTAATTTTTTCATACAGTATTGGAGTTCGTACCGAGATACTTAATTAAGTTTTTTGGGTTGAATTAGGTACCTTACAGGTCAGAACCAGGGTGGGGCAAGTATCCCACCTTACCCCGTCGTGGCTAAGCCCATGCGCAATAGCTTAATGAATTCGGTTCTTAAAATGTCAAACATTGAGCTCGCATTGCATTAGTGATATCTTTAGTGTATTACATTTGAAAAAGCGTTGCATATGTTACTGCGATTTTTCAGTTGGATTTATCGAATTTGTATAGACGTCTATAGGATAAGGTATTACTAAGTCAAGTATCGAATAGTATCTCCCCGTGTTGGTCCGGGCCATTTTGAAGAATAGACTAACGCTTCAAAAGACCCCGCACCAGACCATTCTGCCATGCAGTTTGTAAAAGACGAATGATTTGATAAACATGTCAGGTCTTGTCCGGTTATTTGGTACCACCGCCATACTTATTTCTGCCGCAATAGCATCAATACTTTGTAATTACTAATAAATTACAAGGTATTGATGCTATTACTAGTAAATAATAAATTGCAATAAATTGTAATTATAATAGTATATTAGTGGCATTATTACTTCGCCACACGGATATCAACGCACTGTTAACATCTTTGGTATTTATAGGTGATGGTTGTCTCTTTCCATCAGGAGAACCATCTGCTCGTTTGCTATATATAAGAAACATTCATGTGCCTTCTTTGTGATTGAACCTCGACTTTTGACAGTATTTTGAAAAATTGGTGGGAAAGTAAATAGTATCGTGGTTCAGAATCGTTACTAAATCTCGACGAGGGTTCCGAATGATGATGGGTCAAAATAAAAGCGCTTGTAGCCACGGGTAACGACGCTGTTGTAAATTGAGAAGTAAATACTGTGATGGAATTCATTAGAATTTAGAATCGGTGAAAAATACCGTATGAATTTGAAAATTTCAGTAGAAACTGTCGTGGAAACTAATTTAGATTTTTTAAAATTTAAATATGACAACCCCGTAACAAAGGGATATATTAGTATGTATGTAAAGTATGTATGTATATATAGCATATCAAACAAGCAGATAGGTCTCCTGATGGAAATCGTCAACCATCGCCTATAGATAACAAAGGTGTTAATGGTACTTTGCTATCTTGTGGTTAGGTCTAATGCCACATGCATAAGTCTACCGGCTACCTTACCCTCCAAACCGTAACACGACAGTGACAAGCGCTGACGCTGTTGCGACAGGAATAGGTAAGGCGGTGGTACCAGACCCGGGTGAGACAATGCAGATACTTTACCACCTAGTAGCCACGATGTTAGTGACTCGTATATCCAATCGGTCGCCTTTTACGACCTGCCTGGCAGAACGGCAGTTGGCCTATTCTTCAAAGGAGCCCGGGACCAACACGGGATAGAAGTTCACTCATACTACACGATATATTTTTCTTATCTTCTAGTCTTTGTTTTTAGTTGGTTTTATTTTTATTGATTAAAATTAGTTCACAAATTTTGAAATGGCAACCCTGTAATATATCCGTAATTAGAATGATACTCATATTGATTTCCTGTGCTGTAGTAGTTTCATTGCTCTCCCGCGTTGTTTTATACAGTGTACTCTATGTTATGTAATAGGTGATGCCATATCATGTTATTTTTCTGTAGATAACGATAGTTTCAAAGTGAATTCGACCTACCCCCGTAAAATATTTTTTAAGAAGGAGGAGATTTTTAAAGTTTTCAATTTGATTGTCTAATCGTCCCGGATTTTCATGATTATCCCGGTGTATAATTAAGATTGGATAGTGAGCTTAGGATCGGATATGCGAAATGTAAAAGCATGTTAGATGTACAATGTGTACAATTATTTTCTCCTTTTATTATTTAGGACTAACAATGACTTCCCTTTGAATATTCCTTATAAAAAAAACATTCAAAAAAACTTAAAATTAAGCAAACGAAGTCAAAATTAAGCAAACGAACTCAAAATTAAGCACTAAATCTTCCAAACAAAGTTAAAATTAAGCACTAAGTCTTCCAATCAAAGTCAAAATTAAGCACTAAATCTTCCAAACAAAGTAAAAATTAAGTAGCGCTGCAGCGTATAACTGAGTATAATACATATTCGCAGTCAAATGGTCGTCACCACAGACTGCATGAATACTAATAGACACACCATTGGGAAGGAAACGTGTCGCCGCGCGTATGAGCAAGCGCTCCTATTATTGTCAAAAATTTCATTCATTTGTAGGTTATATTATGAAAAAGTAAAAATTAACCATATTGTACTGTTTCATCGTACCGAACGAATTCACAAGGTTTAAAAATTACCCTTGAAATGATTTTATTTTATTAGTAAGTAGTATAACTCTGTATTTCTGTATGCAATTGCACACCATGTTGCCAAACTAAGAAATTGTCTTGAAAGGCGTATCCATTTAATTCGTGGTCTTCACGGCGCTTACGCGTTTCATTTAACGAGCCCTGATGTAGATGCAGTCCATGGACTGCACTTAAGTGGAATATAAGTGGCGTGGCGCATGCCTTGTCTACTAATACTAGCGTACTAATGTCGTGTACATTAGTACGCTATGCAAGAAGTCTTTGGCTATTTATGTGTATTATATTTGTTGGTACACATAAAATGGACGAGTTTATTAAATTAAAGTAAAATGTCGTCAAATTATATCATCGACCAACCTACGAGTAACCTTTGGATCGGTTAGGGTTTTTGTTATTTCCTATATTAATAAAATGATAAAGTTTGGCTGTAGTGTGCATTTTGTGCAAAAACTACTGCATACATTTAGATAAATTTTATTTATAGTTTTGTTCTGAACTACTTTGACCTTATCTTTCTTTTATATCATAAGATAGCAAACAAGCAAATGGCTCTTATGATGGAAAGAGACAACCATCGAATATAGACACCAAATATGCGTTATTTTTATTTAGTTATTATTATTGGTGCCACATGCTATTCAAATCCAAGTTAACCGGATACCTTATCCTCCAAACCCGAACACGATAGTGACAAGCACTGACCAAACCATGATAGTGTCAGGTTAAGCTAATAATTTGCCTTTATGGAAATGCCTGGCATATTAATAGATGGTGTAGTCTTCAAACATTCCTTAAAGGCATGTTTGTATTAAAAGCCATAAATATCGAGCTAACAAATCTCCATGGATAGTACTATATGGCACTCGGATATGTCTGTTTATCTCGGAAGGAATCTGGCGTGAAGATTTGTATACTTGTATTATAATATCATCAATTCGATTCCCTTGCGAGGTAGGCAGAGTGGAACGAGCGTTCATAGAGTTTTCGGTTCACGTTTCGTCGGTTAGTAGGTTGGCGAGATGAGTTCCCCATTGGCTAACTAATAACGATGATCGCCTATATCTAGTAATAACCATGAACTTACGTTTACGTACGTACCATTTTACGTACTCGCTCGAAGTACAGGAATGGTAACAAACAATCCGCTAGACTCTGAAATATTGAAATTTTGGATTTTCGAAAAATACTTTAAAAAATTTAATAGCACTTTTTGCATGACTCGAGGATCAAACTCGGGTTTCTATGATCTCAGCCTAAGGCTAGCTAATGCTAAGTGAATTCTATGTGTTTATGCTATATTATAATTTAAATAAAAATCCCACTTGTATTAGTGTATATTACAATACATTGTGCGGATCTCGTCCGCTATTGAAACAACACAATAGCATAGGAACAATGAGCTCAGGACCTCGCATTATGTTCGGATATGCGAAATGCGAAACCATCTTAGACATACAATGTGTAAAATCATTTCCTTCTTTTATTATTAGGACTAACAATTACTTTCCCCCGAGTTGATCCGGGCTCCATTGAAGAATAGGCCAATTGCCGTTCTGCCAGGCAATAGTCAGTCGGTCGTCTTAAAAGGCGACCGATTGGCTATGCAAGTCACTACCGTCGTGGCTACTGGGTGGTAGAGTTCTGTATTGTCCCGCCCGTCAATGCATGCCACTGTCGGGTTTCGGTTTGGAGGGTAAGGTGGCCGGTAAACTTATGCATATGGAATTAGACCTCGCCACTAGATAACAACGCACCATTAACACCTTTGGTGTCTATAGGCGATGGTTGACTCTTTCCATCAGGAGACCATTCTACTTGTTTGCTATCTTAGGAAATAAAAAAAACTTGCTCCTGCATAGATACTTCAGAAGGGTGCTTAGTGTTTGATTTTAATCAGTGAGATCATCTGATGGATTGAAAAATTAAAACTTCAATCGATACTTTCAATATTATAAATGCAAAAGTCTTTCTAACTGTCTGTCTATCTGTTTGGCTTAATAGATAAACAGATAGACAGACAGTCAGAAAGAATAAAGTAAAAACCGTAATCGATTTCACAACTAAACATATGAACCGATTTGACGAAATTTGGCAAGAAGGTATATGAAAATCTAGGGGTCAAACATAGGCTACTTTTTTTTCGAAATTCACCCCCTAAATCTGGTGAATTTCCGATCTCATGGAGTAAGGCTTTTATAACCCCAATACCCAAGAAAAATAATCCCACAGATCCTTCCCATTTTAGACCTATATCTATTTTACCTTACCTCTCAAAAATTTTAAAACGCATTGTTTACATTCAATTTTCTGATTTTCTTTCAACACATGGCCTGCTAAATAATTTTCAGTCAGGCTTTCGCCCATGTCATAGTACGACAACGGCTCTCATAAAAATCACTGATGATATACGGTGGGCCATGGATGAAAGAAAGATCACGCTTCTTACTCTTCTTGATTTCAGCAATGCGTTCAATTGTGTGGACCATGATATTTTAATTGCTATTCTTCGTTCCTTAAATTTATGTCAATCGGCAACGGCCTGGTTCACGTCGTATCTTAGTGGGCGTCAACAACAAACGCGGACTCATGAAATGCAGTCGGACTGGGGTGATGTTGTTAGCGGTGTTCCGCAAGGCGGTGTGTTATCCCCCTTACTTTTTTCGGTTTTTATAAATGCAGTCACTTCTCATATACAGCATTGTTCCTACCATTTGTATGCAGACGATTTGCAGCTTTATCTGTCGTTTAAGCCGAATGACCTAGATAAAGGCATCGCAAATATGAACGCTGATTTAGATGCTGTTTGCACTTGGGCAAAAAACTATGGACTTATGTTGAATCCCGATAAGACGCAGGTAATGTTAATTGGGCTTGATAGATATCTGGCACAATTTGATTTGGAGACACTCTCCCCTGTGACTCTCAACGGTAAAAGTCTCTCCTACCGTACGTCCGTAAAAAACTTAGGTATTTATATGACCAACAGCTTATCGTGGTCGCTTCAAGTAAGTGAACTTAGTCGTAAACTTTTTGCATCTATGCATGCACTAAAACGTCTACAAAACTTTCTACCTTTAAAAACTAAAATTACACTAGTTAATGCACTGTTGTTGCCTATCCTTGATTACGCGGATATTTGTTACACTGATATAACCGATGAATTGTTAAATAAACTTGATCGGCTGCTTAATTTATGCATACGATATATTTTCGGACTGCGTAAATATGACCATGTCACTCATTTTCGGTCGGAATTGAAGTGGCTGAATATTCGTTTTCGGCGTGACATTCACGTTTTATCATGTTTATTTAACATTCTGAAGAATCCATCATTTCCAGTATATCTAAAAGAACGTTTTGCATACATTTCAAATCAGGGTAGGCTTCAGCGGTCATTTCACTCAAGTACGCTGATGTATCCGGACCACAATACGGCAACATATTTTAATTCCTTCACTGTTACTGCGATAAGATTATGGAATGATCTTCCCTCTAAGATGCGTGAATCATCAACACTATCAATTTTTAAAACTGCGGTATATGATCACTTATTAAAACGTCAGAATTCTTAATTATTGTATATGTGTGTATTTTATATTATATTTATGTAATTAAATATTATGAAAATGTATCTATAATTTACTATTGAGTATTGATGTATGTATATTTCTCTATGTAAGTAGTCAACCTATATTTATTTATAGTATTAATTGTTTGTATTATTTATACTGAGGTTCTTAAAATGTTTATATGATTCTTGTAGAATATTCTTAATAATAGGTTAGTTATGATAAATTAGTATCTAGTATTAAGTTTTATTAATAGCTCATAATTAATTTATTATGCACTACCCAAGTTTTTTCTCTCAGCATTACGGAAGGCAAACTGTGAGAAAATGCTTAATAGCATTAAGTTACGCCTTTGTACCATTATGTGCAATAAAGTGTTTAAATAAATAAAATAAAAATAAATTGCTGAAATAGGGGATGAAAGATGATGATGACATTTTCTTTCACTTGCGGGCTAAGCTGTGCTAGTCAGCCAGTTTATAAATAATTTTAAATTTTTGCCGGGTTTCTATCAATGTTCCGTCATTCGTAACAGTAACCATTAGCAACAAATTTAATAATAGCGAGGCGTTCCACAATTTGTTTGGACACTTGCTAATTCGACATTTTTATAAATAGTTTTAGCTCACGCCTCGTAGAAAATGTTACCGCTTGTAACTAAAACGAGTCGTTTAAGTGATATAGGAACCAGGCATTAGACGACCGCTTACTGAATCATGTTCTAGGGGCTTTCATATTTGTAAAACAAAAGTATATTCAGACGAATCATAAAACGAAAAAACCTATATACATAAAATCAATTGCTGTTCGTTAGTCTCGCTAAAACTCGAGAACGGCTGAACCGATTTGGCTAATTTGGTTTTGAATTAATTGTTGAAGTCCAGGGAAGGTTTAAAAGGTGAGAAAATATAAAAAAATAAGAGTAGTTCAAAAGGTAGAACAACGTTTGCCGGTTCAGATAGTTACAAATAAATTAGTAAAGTAAAAATAAATCGGTAAAGTTCCGAATTTGCCCATCACAATAATGTGGACTAAAAAGAAGGTTTTTGTTTCATACTATGAACATTAAAACCTAAGTAACGGCAATGACGGATATATCCACACCGCAGGTTCACCACCTATAAAAACTCCAAGTACAGTTTGTAAGTTGGTCGACTAGTCTAAAACTAGAGCCTTCTAAGCTGCGATAGTTTTCATTTTAATTTCATTATATTTACTACTGCCGTGAATTTAAAGCCAACCGTTCAGCTAATAGGTTGTGGTGGGGACACTTAACTCCAACAAAAATTGGCACTTTTAAGCTTAATATTTGACAACCGAATCCCTTATTCGAAAAACTTTAACAAGCCTACAACATTTTTAAAGAGCTATCTAACTATTCCCCACACTATATGGTACACGATAAAAAAAAATAACATCCCCAAGAGGGGATGTTTTTTTTTATCGTGTACATTTTTTTAGGGCAGCTCTCCCTAGAGCTGTCCCTAAAAAATATTATGCAAGATTTTATTACCATTTTATATTGTTTCCGTGATTAATATGTATTAGTACTGAGGATTTCTGAGCTAGACTGCGGACGGACGGACGGAGTTTACTTCGGAATCCTAAAAATTAACTTCTATATCGGTGCTCTCTGAAAAGCTTCAATATTAAATCCAAATCACGTTTCGGAAGGAAAATAAACCATTCCATGTAACAATAGAAAACGCTATAGCGGCTATTCATTTTGGGAGTAATTGAGCATAGTTCACATGAAAATTTACTAGCTATTTTGAAATAAAAAACCGTAGTGTAGGTAATTTTTATTGTAGATCTTTACAATCACTACCATCGTGACTACTAGGTGGTAGACTTATGCAATATTTCCCCCGGATCTGGCTGGATTTCCGTTGTCTGTCTGTCTCTCACAGTGCCATATCGTAGACGGTAATAGGTAGACACCTACAATTTTCACAAAATGCGTGTTACTGAGGTCGCTGTCACAACACATAATAAAAAAGTTAGATCTCAAAGTTAAATTAATACATACAAGTTAAATTTCAGTTAAATACGCTCGGTAGTATGGAACCTTATGTATAATTCCGACTCGTTTCTTGTTGCTGTTGTTGTTGATTGTTTTTTTAATGATAATGAAAACATCGTTTTTTTTTTTTCAATTATACAGGAATGTAGGCAGAAGGCAAACAGTTTTGAGTTGCATCAGTTTATTGTTACAGTTATCATATTTTTTAAAATTTTCGCTAGATAGTACATTTTACGAGTTGAACTATCCATTACCCGATGTATTCCATACATGCCTCATGTAACTTTTAATAGGTCAAAAATTTTTTGAAATCGGTTTAGTAATTACAGAGATTTCCTACAAAGAAACTCTACTTCTTAATAATGTTACGTACTTCGGGTTCGTAATTGTAAGAAAATGCCACTTATATTAAACCGTGTATTTATAATACAGATACACAAAACACAAGACAACACAATGTAACACTAAATACTCTGATTAACACTGGTCACTCATTGAACTAACACTAAACTTAGAACACTCGCTTCGCACTGGTCACTTTAAGTATCGCTCTCGATCGCTTTATAACAACTGCCCTGAATTTGTCAACACATCTCTATTTATACCCAGGGTAAAGTTCTACCTGGATCCAGAAAAATCTAAATGTATCGGGAAACAATGAATCACTTCTTATCACTTCTTATTGTAAAAAAGTTATGACTCATTAAATCCTAGTACACGTTACTTTCAACCTTATGCCTTATACCACAAAGTTCATTAAGGTATAGCTTAGGTCAACTATTTGTTTGTCAATAGGAGTAGCTATCTCTTTCTTTTATTTCTAGATCTCTCCAGCGTTCCAACTCTACACGTTTCTAGATTATTCGTAACAATAATATTAGTATAGAAGTATTAATATATTAAACATTAGGATAAAATATAGCTTTGTCACTAAGGAATTATGTAACTATCTCGTAGTGAAAAAAACTTTCAAAATCGATTTAGTCTTTTGAAGTCCTTCCAACAAATAATTCTTTTTTATACTTTCTTTTTTCTAATATTTGTACATGTAAATATATAAGCGATATCGGCGCTTTTTGTTTAGACAAAATTTAAAACGTTTAAGACCAACAAATTACTGGCCTGCTGAAATGCCGGATTCTCACTATTATACGAAGTGAAAGATAAAACGTTAGCGATTGCGGGTATACATTACTGGTTCTCCGACGAATAATGCCTGTTTTGCATTGTAAATACCGATACTCGAAAGAGGAATAAAAATTGCCTCTGTGGCTCAAATACTGGCGTATGTTTCACTTTTATAGCTTTTAATGCCATTGATTAATGCACAGATCTCGCTTTTTGAGGGATTGGTTTTTACTTTACGCGCTTTTTATTTCTATAGGCTTGTAAAAGAGAACCGTATTCTATGAAAATACGTAATATATTCTCCTGGGATATTTTATCTGTATTTTATTCGATTTATTACCGAGGGCGATTAGAATTTGTTATAATACTAGCAGATACCGGTGACTTCTTTCGCGTTATTATATTAACACATAGTGTTTGTGTGTTTAATTTATATTAAGCGAGTTACCGATTTTTCTTTTTCTATATGCACCCCTTGTTCTTTCTCTGTGTTTTTTGAGGTTTACTGGTAGATAATGCTCTTGGGCGTTAAGTCCACTTTTATATTATAAATAGCATACAAGCATAGAATAGGTCTCCTGATGGAAACAGTCACCCATCGTCTATAGACACCAAAGATGTTAATGGTGCGTTGCTATCTTTTGGCGAGGTATAATGCCACATGCATAAGTTTATCGGTATATCTTACCCTCCATACCGGAATATAACAGTGACTCGCACTGACGTTATTGCGGCAGGAATGGGTAAGGCGGTAGTACCAGACCCGGGCGAGCTAATGCAGAACTCTACCACCTAGTGCCTACCTGTGCAAATGTATATGTGTAAAATATAAATAAATGAATGAATAAATAGTTAATATGTTTCGTTCATAAAAAAACGTAGTCTTGTTACAACTTTAAAATGGTAATAAAGGCTGCCTTAAAAATATAACGAAAATTGTAAAAAAATCAAACATATACTTAGATTAAGAAAACTACATATTGTGCAATATAACATGTCATAACGCATCTTAGTCCAAGCAAGGACCGTCAAAAAGGGTGTCGATCCAGAATAAGAACAATAATGGACTTTAATGGTTTTGACTTTTGACCATTACACTAGTACTAATATTGTCTAGTTTTTTTTACAAATTATTTTTTCTTTTTATGAATCACCACTTATCGTGATGTATCGCACTCGGTTCTGCCTACCCCGTAAGGGATCTGGCGTAAAGATATGTATGTATGTACTTATCTCGCCAACCGACAAACCGGTGAATTGCGGTCGAAATTCGACCACAAGGCGAAAACAGTAAAACATAATACAATAATAGATAATAGCGATCGTCTTGTGGTTGACTTTCGACCACAATGTGATCGCTAGTATTTTCAACTGACTTACCAAAATGTCAATTTTTTTTCTAGGTTATCAATTCAGCTGTATATTTTTATGTTTATTATTGCAGAACTCGGTTATTTGTGAACCGATTATCAAAATTATTTTTTTTGTGGCCGGGAATACTCCCGGGATAATACGGGATGTTGCCATTTTAATTTGGCGAAAGTCTGATGCTGTAGAATTCTGGAGATACAGGAAGTGGCATCTCGGGTTCTGCAGTTTTACTGCGTTAAACATTATACTAATTATATTATACAAAATTATAATATTAAACCTAATTATATATTCTGATTTGTTATTATCTAGAAGTAAGTCTACTAGGAACGTAACTATTATGTCTACTTCTCTATTATTAACGTAACTATCACGTCATATTTTAATTTGGTGAAAGTCTGATGCTGTAGAATTCTGGAGATACAGGAAGTGGCATCTCGGGTTCTGCAGTTTTACTGCGTTAAGAATTATACTAATCATATTATACAAAATCATAATATTAAATCTAATTATAATATATTCATCTAATTATAATGATAATCTAATTATAATATATTCTGATTTGTTATTATCTAGAAGTTAGTCTATTAGGAACGTAACTATCATGTCTCGGAGCCAGAACAGAATAGTTACGTGCTCTTGCTATCTATAACCGAAAAAGTAAGGCGGTAGCACTAAAGCAAGTTGAAATGTTGCAAAATAACCAAGAAGTCCGGTTCGTGATGATAGTATTTGCCAATCGTTCGACTTTTATAAACTGCCTGATGAGATGGAATGATTTTCACAAAGGGACCAACATAAAAATATCACTTACTGTAGTCGCGTTTGTATGTCATTTTATACCTATTGCATAAAAACATATGACTGATAACGCGTAAGAAAAGTTTTTCTTATAACTGGCAACAGTAAAAATTATTTAATATATATTCGAAAGCTATTTACGTCTCATTTAAAGTTACAACATGTTATATTATGGAACAGTTGTAAATTTATTCACAAGACAGATATTAGCATACCGTGAAGGAAATGACAAAACATCGAGTCTTTGCAGGCTTACAGTAAAAACTATTTACTTTTGTAAACATCTTCGCTAATATTTACAGTTTACATCACTGATATTATGTAGTGGAATTTTTTAAAAGTATAATTATTCTGAAATCTCTTGTCCAGGTTTAGTACCATTGCCTTACTATTCCTGCTATCATAGCGTCAAAGCTTGTAACGAGAACATATAACTGGCAAAGTACATCTGTACTGTTCCATAATGTAACAGTAAAAATGTTACATTATGGAACAGTCTTCTAAATTTATTCGTAAGGTGCCCCACAGACCTACAATAATATTGCGCAATACTTTTATTGTGTAATAATATTGAATACCCCTTTGTTTTCAGACGTTCATTAAATTGACAAATCAGTCTGATCAATATTTTCGTGCGAGTAACATGTCTTCGTGCGAGTAAAATGAAGAACGGGAGTTTTTACTTGAGTGTATAGAATTGTATAGATTTATTTAACAAAATCACCAGCATGGTTGCCGCCAAAACTTCGTCGTCAGACATGTTACTCGCACGAAAATATTGATCAGACTGGTTTGTCAATTTTATTGAGTGAATTTATTGAACGCCTGGAAACAAATGGGTATTCAATATTATTGCACAATAAAAGTATTGCGCAATATTATTGTAGGTCTGTGGGGCACCTAAGATATAGATTAGCAAAGGTACTGTAACACCTTCTTTGTGTTACAGTTATAATAGTATGAGTTATAATGTAGCTCTGGCCATTTGTGTTTTTTAAATTTAAATTTTTATACATGTAGAATTGTTTTTAGTAATGTCATGAAAGAGAATTATATAGAATATGATTGGGTTCGGACATGAGTTCCAATAAATGAAGACAGAGTCAATATAGTTTTATTTAAAAAGTAAAACAAATTAAACCGTGTACCGGTAGAGAGCCACTCCAGAACTGCAGACAAGCAGTAACCCCTTGGAGATCGTCTACATCTTCACAGTACCTTGAAGAAAATTAACCATTAATTAACTTCTTTGATGTTTATAGTCGATAGTTATCTCTTTCCATCAGAAGAGCTATTCTATGATTAAAAAACTCGGATGAAAACTTTTTTATGACACTAAACCTCCTCACCTACTTTGGTAGTAAGCTATAACTATATGCAATGCTACAGAAAGCGTGAATCTACATCAATTCAAGAGTTGTCACAGACACGTCGATAATTCTCATAAATATTTACTGTACAATCAAGAATTTCGCGTCGGATTCTTGACGTGGTTGCTGTGATAGCATACGACTAACATCCGTGTTATGGCATACGTGTAATTTGTATATCAAAGATGTGTGAAAGCTGTGAATGATTACATGAAAAAATGATATTTTCTCGTATACGAAGATATTAAAGATTGAAATTGGGAATGTACCGTTGTATGTTTTTTCGTCCTATCTTGTTAACCCATCTCCCTAAGCCAATCAGGGCCACCTTTGAAGAATAGACCATATGCTATTCTGTAAGGTAGATTGTATAGAGGGAAAGTTTGGCTATACGTGTCACTTGTGACTTGTGACACCTTGTGATTACTTAGTAGTAGAGTTCCGCAACGTCTCGCCCGAGTAGCTTCAGAAAGCTGTCCAATGAACACCTATCTTAGAAACGACTACATGGAATGTATTGATAGATTAAAGTTGTGTCGATATTGACGTCATTATAAATGCTACTTATTTCGAGACTTCAAAACTTGCGTCAAAACTTCTTCGGACTTCAAAATTAAAGTGCTTTGACTTCATATAAAAAATGAAAAGTTTTTTGTTGGTTTGGTAATTTAGAAATCATTGCAGATGAAACATTAATAATGGGCGTGTTCAGCTTAGCTAAGAACTTAGGAATATAAGTTTATTAATCTGAATTATGAACTAAGTTTTCCGTCGAGATAATTTGTGGATACTTAGAAACTTTCCAATGTCACTATATTATATAAAAATATGTCACGACGCCATTATTAATTCTGATATTTCTTCTAATGATTCTGACATTTTTAAGTAGCAAAAGATAAAAAATGTGTCTAGATTCTATAGAAATGTTTACACCGTGTTGGTCCGGGGTCGTCCCCCCTTTGAAGAATAGACGTTCTGCTGTTCATCCAGGCATTTCGTAAGAGGTGAACGATTTTCTATTAGCATCATTACCATCGTGACTACTATGTGGTAGAGTTCTGCAACGTCTTGCTCACCCGGGTACCATATATGTTTGGTATGATACCACTGCCTTTCCTATTGTTGCCGCAATAGCATCTACACTTGTCATTTTCATGTTCCGGTTTGAAGGGTAAGGCAGCCAGTAGAGTTATACATGTGGCATTGCTATTCCGCCACACGCGTAGCAACGCACCATTAACATTTTTGATGTCTTTAGGCTAAGGCGAACGTCTAATCCTAAATAAATTGGAATTTGGGATTCCTTATCTAACGCCAAATATTTAAGATCAAAGTGGCCAGTATCTATCACATGTTAGGACTTAATAAATCTCACACTATCCAAAAAGTCATTACTAAAATATGTTCACGCCCGTATCTCGAAAGAAGTAGGCAGAGCTACAACAAGTGCACCCACGATTAGCCGAAGATACTTAAAGCCGCAGTGTGATAGTTGGCAAGCGTATCTCAAATCAGGCAATCAGCTTTTATTCAATACCGAGCTATGTCATTTGAACATGGGGATTGAACTCGGGACCTCATGTGGTCAGAACCAAAACCGGACCACTAGATCACAGAGGCAATTAATGCATTACTTATTTTAATAAAACGTAATTTATTCAAGTAGCTTATAGATATAACAATAAGCGCGCAAAAAAATTGAAAAACCAATCCCTCAAAAAGCGAGATCTGTGCATTAATCAATTGCATTAAAAGCTACAAAAATGAAACACACGCCAGTATTTGATCCACAGAGGCAATTTTTATTCCGCTTTCGAGTATTGGTATTTACAATGCAAAACAGGCATTATTCGTCGGAGAACCAGTAATGTATACCCGCAATCGCTAACGTTTTATCTTTCACTTCGTAGAATAGTGAGAATCCGGTATTTCAGGCAGCTCAGCAATAGACGATATTCGTTTGTTTTTCGATTTCGATTTTACAATATTGACGTGAAACGCTCCAAAATGATACTGAAAAGTTATAAGTTATAAGTCGTTTTCCGGACACGACAGTGACTAGCACTGACGCTACTGATGTTGAGGGAGACCCGGGCGAGACAATGCAGGACTCTACACCTAGCAAACTTAAAAGAGATTTTATTGTGTAGCAGGTCGAATTTCGGCCACAGGCGATCACTAGTAAATATAGTTATTTTTACTTATAACCATTTTGAGGATAAGGTAGCCGGTAATCTTATGCATGTGGCATTAGACCTTGCCACAAGATAGCAACGCACCCTTAACATCTTTGGTGTCTATAAGCGATGGTTGACTCTTTCCATCAGGAGACCTATCTGCTTGTTTGCTATCTTATGATATATAAAAAAGAAAAGTGATTTAAAAATATTAAATTTCTACAGTCTTCCGCAATGTAAATTTTAACTGTGCCAAATTTCATACTGCACCGTTTGCGCAATTGTCTTAAAAAGGGGTCCAAAGTTTTTCCATCACATATTAATATAAAGATTTAACTTTATGTGTTTAGGCACATATTCCGTGCTTAAAAAAATTAAAAACTTTACAAAGAAAAGTTGATCACAAAGCTATTAAGAATTTTGCCACGTTGAACCAGTCAACAGTAGCTCAGTTGGTTTGAGCGTGCCAGCCAGCGGTAAAGTCGAAGGTTCATGTATTGTCGTGTCGATTTTTTTTGTAAAGTTTTTAAAATGTATTTAATTATGCAAGCGTTCGGCTTTCTCTATGTGTACACATGATATTTACATGTAGATATGTATTTAGATTGTACTAGTACCTATTTTATTTCCTCGTATTGGTCAGGGTTTCCTGAGTAGAACAGATGATCTGCCGTTGCAGGCAGTTCGTAAGAGGTAAACGATATACGTGTCACTACCATCGTAACTACAAGGTGGTACAGTTTTGCACGGTCTCGCCTGGGATTGGTACCACTGCTTTAACTATTTCTTTTGCAATAGCGTCAGTGCTTTTCATTGTCACGTTCACTGATGTAGTATCTTCACGCCCGTATCCCCGGAGGGGTAGGCAGAGGTACAACAAGTGTACCCACGATTAGCCGAAGATACTTGGTCCCACAAATGTGATAGGTGGCAAGCCTATCGCCAACTGGGCACTTTCCAATCCCGTGCAACTTTGTGTTTATCAGAAAACTGAAAAAACATATTTTTTTTAGGCGCCCGACCCGGGAATCGAATCCGGGACCTCATGTGGTCGACGCCAACGCTGGACCACTAGACCACAGAGGCGATCTACACAGATGCACACAGATGTAGTGTGCAAACATATTCCACCTTTTATTCAGTTCGATACCGCCTATTGCTGGTTGGGGTACCCATCTTCTTGTCACGTATAGGGCTGCTGCCTCCTGGATCCTGAGATCAAGTGGCAATATCCCAGCCAGCACCAGAGCGGAGTGTAATAAAACGTTACGGTATGCTTTCCACAATTTTTGAGTGAAGCCCCTTTGTATATGGTTTAGGATTTTTTGTATGCTCAATTTTTTCGCTGCTGTATGCCAAACACTCGCTGCATACATTATTATGGGCTCGACCACGGCGGTGTATATAGGCCTATTTCCGGATGGAGTCCCTAAGAGGTTTTAGCAGCTCTCGACAAACGTTTGTAGAAGTTTAAAGCTTTCTTGGAAACGTTTTAACACGTGCCTATTAAATGCTAATTTGTTGTTTATCGTCAGCCCTAAAATTTTTATCTCTTCTGACATGTGAATGTCGGTCCCTCCCATGTTCAGTCTTGGAGTGTTACACTTTAGCTTTCTAGTAATTATCATCGCCCTGATCCTTTGCGTTGCAAATTTTAATTTGTTTTGGACACCCTATTCTCAAACACGGGTGAGAGTGACATTTGTTTTTCTTCTATCTTTGCTGCTGTTTCTCCGTCAATAATCAGGACTACGTTATCCGCAGATGCCTGGCTGTTAGTTTGAATTAAGACTAAAATTTTCAGCAGCGAATACAATAGGCGGTTCCATAGGAATGACTCTCCTGTCGATCCCTGGACGCACCCCTTATTTGTAATTCGAATGTTTTCTGCTTCATGTACCTTACTCTTACTTTGTCCATTAACCTTTCTTATATTAATTGGACTTCTAGTTTCCGCTAAGCGTGTTTTTATCACTGGCCACCAAGCACTGACAAAGGCTCCCTCTATGTCTAGTGACACCATCAACATGATCTTCTTTTACTCCAGTTTGCTTCGTATGTGTGTCATCAAGTCATAGAGGAAGTTTTCCGTGCTTCTTTGTGGCATGAAACCATATTCTCTTAAGCTTAGTGTAAGGATAATGTGCCACTTAATTCGGTTTATATCATTTTTTCAAGCACCTTACCTATCACCGGCAATAATCCAATGAGTTTGTAGGATTTTGGAACTAATTAGTTATCTTTTCCTGGCTTTCTTGGTATAGCTACTGTGACTTCCGTCCAGACGGTCGGAAAGTAGCCCAATTGTAAGCAATGGTTTGCCAGTAACATGAAGATTCTTGAGTCAATGATAATGGCGATCTCGCAAATATCGTATGTTAGTCCGTCTAGACCCGGGGCTTTTTTAGAGTTGAAACTTTTAATTGAGTCCAACAATTCTCCCGTTAATAGTGGACTTTAGTTGTCAGCTTTTTAATGTGCTGGTGTTGTGCATTGTCTTCCTCTACTAATTCGTCCTCGGGATAGAATGTATTTTCAAGGTATTCACCCGACTAGCTTTCTGTTAGCGCCCCTCCTATCTTTCATATGTGGCAATTTTTTTGTCTTTTTGTGCTTCTGCCTATGACTCTGTAAATACCATCCCAGATATTTTCATTGTAGTCTTTCTTCATGTGAGGTCCACCACAGTGACTGCATTTTTCTACCTGTTCCATACCACAGGCATTTCGTGCACTATATCAGAGGTGATTGATCTTCTACTTTTATACTTTGGAGATCTACATGTACATATTCCTGCTCAGATATAAGCTTCCAAATTATTGATGTTACTCGAATTATATAGTGAATTGTAAGTTAGTTTCTTGCTTGTTTCTTATATGCCATTTCCATTTTTTCTTCTCCGTTATTTAAGTCTTTGAATATTCTTTTATTTTGGTTTCGCATAGTTTTTTTTTCTTTTGTTTGCTTTTTTCCTGTTTTTTTACATCTTTGACAGTGTGTCTGACGCCATGAGGTCCCGAGTCGGGCAAATTAAAAATGTATTTTTTTCAGTTTTTTGATAAAAACAACGTAGTCCAGGATTGGATAAGGGACACTAAGCATCTTCGGCTAATTGTGGGTGCACTGGTTGTACCTCTGCCTACCTGTTCATAGGTATGGGCGAGAAGATACTAATATTATCTAATTCTAAAAATATTACATACATACATATAACATGTCAAAATTATCGTTTTCTTGTCGGTAGAAAGGTATAGAGAAGTCTGAGATTTGGCATACTTAACGCATATGGAGAAGTACAGAAAGTTAAAATTTATTTATAAACACCAAAGATGTAAATGATACGTTGCTACCAAAAAATGAAACTTGTAATTATAAAAATAACTTTTATAATATGAAATCGTTCTTGTACATTAGTAATAAGTACATAAAATAGAGAAAAAAGACCAGCCCGCTGAGTTTCCTCCGCCGGATCTTCTCAGTGTGTGGCCGCGTTCCGGTAATTCTAAAAAATCGATAGAATGTTTTAAATGTAATATATAATGATATTTTTTTAAATATTTGCACACCATATAATGGTAGAATATGTTGGTAACTTAACTAATTTTTAACAAATTGTAACACCTATATTCTTGCAAATAAATATTTTCTTTCTTTCTGACCAAACAGAGACCTAGCAGAACTCTACCGTATAGTTAGCAATTTCGATGTTAGTGTTAGTGTTGTGTCGCCTCTTATGAGATGCCTAGAAAGGCATTTGCTCTATTCTTCAAAAAAGCTCTGATCAACAGAAGAAAAACCAATCTGGTTTAAAAATATATGTTTGTTTGTGACAGTGTATAAGCTACCACTAAAAGTTATTTTAACGCCTTCTAACGCTTAAAATTTCGCCGTCTATCTACAGGTGGTTGGTCTATTGACGGAGGAAAAGGATTAAATGGAATTTTTGTTTTCATCGTGAAGGCGAAAAATCTTCTAAGCCTTGGAAGGTTTACAGTATTCATGGAAACGATTTCTAATTTTCTTTAATATTTCTAGAAAATATTTGTTTAATTCGCTACTTTGTAGGGTGTAAAAATAGTTTGGTCTAAATAAGATAAGCATGTATCGGTGGTTCAAAAATCAAGAGAAATGGCAGAGAACATTTTAAAAAACAAAACAGGCACTCGGTTCTCTCCATCTATCTCGTATTGTATTTGCCGTGTAGATATGTATGTACGTATACATAATATGATCCTACGAGTTATAACGGTCCCCTTTTTTAAAATCAGTCAGAATATAACTAAAAGCAAAGTAAAATGTTACGGTTCATTGAAAATATTCCCTTTTAAGTTTCAATCGAATAGTTCGTGCCTTTCAATTTCTGTGACGACTTCATACGAACGACTTGAAGTGGTTTCCAAATATTGAGGGTTGCATATATCTGAGATTTTCAATATACGGCTGCAATATATCTGAAGAGGTTGACTAGCACCGCTCTAAGTCAAGTTTATGAGCTACTGAGCAAATACGTCGTGAAAACAGTGTAATACTTCCTCAGAGATGCCGTAGGTAAGATGCAAGAAGTATGTGCGCTTACATTTTCATAAATAGAATTTAAGTGCTTATTTTAAAATAAGAACGCCACGTTAACAAATATTAAGTTTAAAAAAACTTAGTTTTTAAAGTTTTTTTTTCTACCAAAAGATAGCAAAGGAGTAGACGGTTCTGCGGATGCAAAGACACAACCATCGCCAATACGCCTTTTGGGGCAAAAACAGTAACTTCCTTATCTGCATATGGAGCGGGAAGTTAAAAATATGTTTCTAAAAATGACAAGCATTCAGAAGGTTCTATGTACTTAGGTAGCAGCGATTTCCGTAGGGTAATAATAAAAAAATATTGACGTGAAAAGAGCCTGTATTATAGATGATTTCATTAAAAACTTTTTGAATTTGATGAATCTTAATAATTTATGATCCTGGAGAAAAGCCGAAGCGAGTTGTATCTGCGACTCCATAATAACTAATTACAGATTCTTCGAGATCTTGAAGGTCGAGGTCACTAAGTAGATAATTATTAATTTGAAAACTAAGTTAACGCTGATTATATTTAAAAAAAACTTAGTAGCGGCTAACATTAATATTTTAGCCGCTACTAAGTTTTTTTTAAGTCATACTTGTAAGATAGCAAACAAGCAGATGGGTCTCCTGGTGGAAAGAGTCAACCATCGCCTATAGACACCAAATGGTGCGTTGCTATCTTGTGGCTAGGTCTAATGCCACATGCATAAGTATACCGGTTACCTTACCCTCCAAACGGAACACAACAGTGACTAGCGCTGATGCTATTGCGGCAGGAATAGATATGGCGGTGGTATCAGACCCGGGCGAGACAATGCAGAACTCAACCACCTTGTAGCCACGATGGTAGTGATTTGTATAGCCAATCATTCGCCTTTTACGACCTGCCTGGCAGAGCAGCAGTTGGCCTACTCTACAAAGGAGCCCGGGATCAACACAGGGAACATATTGATAGGCAAGAAGAGGAAATAATTAAATGAAAATAAAAGACAAGAAGAAAAGGAGCCCCTCCTTACTACCTATATGAAACCTGGGTCAACAAGGGCCATGCATTAAAAAAAAATTGGGTGCGTCTCGACCGGGTTTTTGATACCATCGACTTACCTGTTCTTGCTGCAATAGTGTCAGTACTTGATGTGTTGTTTTGATTTGAAGGCTAAAGTAGGCGGTAAATATTTGACATTATATTCCTGCCACACGCAATATTAACATATTTGGTTTACATAGGCGATGATTGTCACCATCAGGAGAACTATCTACTTATTTCTTATCCTATGATATAAAAAAGTAACTTATCGAATTATAATAACAAGTAAAAAGTATATTTATTGCTATCCTTGTCATTCATATTTTTATTTCAACCGCGGCCCTCATTCTTACTCAAGATAAAAGCAAGATCTTTGTCATGTACAAGAAAGCGCGATTCGCTTTATATTCCACTCTTATCATTGGCCAAATTTTATGTAGAGCCTTTATTCGGAACATTTCTTTATATTTTATTGGCACGTAAACAGGTGCGTGAACTAAGTGAGATAAAGCCTTCCTTCCCAAACTTTATCGTCATCGTAAAACGCCAAAATATTCATGACTGTGGCGAATACAAAGTTTCGTTGTAGCATTTGTTTGTCCGCAAAAGTTTACTCAATGTGCGAAATATGTATTTTCGTCCCCGAGGTCTTGGTTTATTTGTTGAAGTTCGTTTCGCCTGTAA